>CM032491.1:660247-678863 GCA_019059595.1 Marasmia exigua | reverse complement strand
AAGGCTCCATCATAGAAATCAAGTCATCGCTACTATGATGGGATTAGGCTTAATCACTACGCTTCATCATCAGCCCCTTTAAGTCCCCACTGCTGGGGCACGGGCCTCCCTTAATCACATGAGGGGTAATTGCCATACTCACCACGCTTGGCAGACGGGTTGGCGAAGGTTTAGATATAAATGCAGAGTTTTCCTTCTCTGGGTGCTGATGATCATGCCAGCAGCTTTACCTTAGTCGCCTTTTACGACACCTCGGTAAGAGTGAGGGTGGCCTATTCTACTCTGTCGGGGACCACACGGCTACGGGGATCACTACGCTTGCCTAATGCGGATTGGTGATCACAAACCCGTGCTTTTTTCGAAAAACTCGAAACATACTCTTTGCTCGAACCGAGAGTTGATCCAGGACCCCGAGATCACGGCCCGGTACTTAAACCACTACACCAACAGGGTTGACACGTGACACCCTGTATAATTGTTTTTAAAAACCATATCTACGAATTTGTTGGTCTTTATCATGTTGAGTAAATAACGTATACAGATAAAAAGACGTAATTAATGTGTGGGTGTTGGTTTGTCTGTAACAGTTTTTATGTGAAGGGTGGCAGACGAGCAGACGGATCACTTGATGGTAAGCGACTGCTACCGCCCATGAACACTCGAGAAACCAGTAGAGTCACAAGTGCGCTGCGGACCTTTAAACTCCTTTCCCGAGATTGAACCTTGAACCACACAGACGCTGCTTTACGCCGGTTTTCTGTGACGGCGTGGCACAGTAGATACGCTAAAGCAGAGTCGACACTCCGCCATTTTGAACAGAAAGTTACCTACCGTATAGGGTTGTCTCTTATTTTTGTAAAATATCATTCTTACCTTGGGACTACTGGTTTAAGTACCGGGCCGTGATCGCGGGGTCCTAGGTGCAACCAGGATTATCTGGTGCGTGTTAAATTAGAACTAATGTTATTTCTTAAGATATATTAGCTACTAAACCGGATCTTTTCAGTGACCGTCAATTTGGCTTCCGCCGTGGGCGGTCTACTGGGGACCTTCTAGTATATGCAACCCACTTATGGAGCGAAGCCATCGAGAAGCAAGGCGAAGCTCTCGCTGTTTCCCTCGACATCTCTAAGGCATTCGATAGGGTTTGGCACGCAAGCCTCATTAGCAAGCTGTCGTCGTACGGTATAACCACTGATCTCTGCACTTGGATTGATGATTTCTTGAGGGGCAGATCAATTCGGGTAGTCATTAATGGCTACTCTTCTGATTACCATAGCATCAATGCCGGTGTTCCTCAGGGATCTGTTCTTTCCGCAACTCTATTTCTGCTGCACATCAACGACTTGCTTTTAACACCCGGAATCTTTGGGTACGCTGATGACAGCACAGTTACGGAAAGATACCTGTCGGATTCGAGGTCCAGTGCAGACATCGGTTCAATGAGGGAAACGATGGTGGAGAGTGTTGATGCAACCCTGAATACTGTTTCCATTTGGGGAGACGCTAACTTGGTTGGGTTCAACCCTAATAAAACACAAGCCTGTCTGTTTTCGGCGAAGCGGAGTCCATTCCACCTGACTCCGACCTTCCGAAATGTTCCGGTACCTGTGACGGACCACCTAGAGCTCCTGGGCTTGGATCTGTCCGCCAATCTCAATTTCGGTCGCTACATTGAGTCCATAGCAAAAACAGCTGCAAAAAAACTAGGCATTCTTTGGAAGGTCAGACGGTACTTTAAGCCTGAGCAGCTCTTACATCTTTATAGAGCCCAGGTTCGCTCCTGCTTGGAGTACTGCTGTCACCTTTGGGATGGATCTGCCCGGTATCAGCTGGATGCTTTGGACTCGATAGAGCACCGTGCGAAGAGACTTATAGGTGATGACGTACTCTCAGGGGCTGGCTTGCAGAGCCTTGACCACCGCAGACGTGTGGCAAGTCTCTCAGTCTTCTACCGGATTCATTTCGGGGAGTGTGCGGAGGTTCTGCATAATTTGATCCCATTAGCCCATTCCACCACCGGACAACAAGGCGTGGCGAGGGGTTTCATCCATACGTTGTTGACTTACCCCTTATCCGCACGAAGCGATTTGCCTCCACGTTCATAATGCGGACAGCCAAGGAATGGAACTCCTTGCCAAGGTCTGTTTTTCCGGACCACTACAATCTGGACATCTTTAAGGCAAGAGTGAACAGGCATCTCCTAGGCAAACGCGTTACATCCTAGACCTCATCGTCACTTTCCAACAGGTGAGATTGTGGTCAAGCGTTAGCCTAGAGTTCATAATAAAAAAAAAAAAAAAAAAATCAATTTGAAACAATGGACAACATTTCAAATTTTTAACATGTCCATATTGTTTTTTTATATGAAAGTAGACATAAAATGAACAGACCCATATTTTTTTCTTTTTTCAAAATTTGTCCATTTTCATGCATAAAATAATTATTGAAATTCTTTTTATTCTAAATAGACGTAAGCGCCAAATGACGTCATCGGACGGCTGAATACAGCGATATTCCTTTGCTTATCATTGTTTTAATAAAAAAAAGGTACTACTGTCAAAGGTAATTAATACTAGTGTCAACATTGTCAACGTCATTCATACATTCAACGTTGACAAGTTGTCTTTTTTTTTGACAGTTACATGTCATGAGTTTGGCATTACGTAAATTTAAAACTATTATGTGCTAAGCAAAGAAATATTTTACATTCTGCCGTCCGATGACGTCATCTTACGTTTTTTAGTTTTTAATTCTTTTCTCAGTAAATAAGCAATATAAAAAATGAATAAATTTATATTCGAGCAGCGGAAAAGTAAACAAAGAATTGGTATTTTTTGTTTCAGAGCTTAGCAATTTTGAAATGTTGTCCATTTCGGGGTTACAACCTCTCGGCAAACACTTTTACTATTTATTTATTATTTAAGTAACTCGGAGTTACTTAGACTAACAAAGATTTAGGTACATTTATCAACTATGATCTTTACGTCTCGTGACAACACTACGACACACTAGGCAGCCGTTATAGGGCTCCAAAGCACCAGGTTCGAACACAACCGAGATTTACACGCTAAAATGACGAGGCTCGTCTGCCAAAAACATCCCTTTATTAGCCAAACAAATGAATTAGACATAACAATCAACCCTACACCGCTCAAAAGGCTATCCATTACGCCATTTAGCAACATCAACAATTCATACGTTTCGGAGTTAACTCTAAAATCCGGGCGCTTACAGGTTACACGGCCCGAGGGACCGGGGGTAGGTTCCTTGCTTGAGTGATTATGTTGACTGCTCGGTAGCGCAGTGGGTCGCACTTTAAAGCGACGGCTGCGCTATAGGTCCCGGGTTCGATTCCCGGGTCGGGCCAGAAATGTGTAGATACCTAAGTTTTCGGTATGAAATTAGTGTTAGCCAGTGGCGTAGCGTGCCTTGTCGGGGCCCCGTATAAAAAAAATGTTTGGAGGCCCTTTTATGGGGGTAAAGATTTATCACAAAAGAAAAAAATATTGTGAAAAGAAATTTATTTATCATAACATAATTTAACCATTTTACAAATATTTTTTTTGAACTTTGGAACGCACGCTTAAGGCGGGAAAAAAAGTAATTCCTTTATTGAATTTTGTCATTTGTAAAATAAAATAAATTTTATAGAAAGGTCAATCAGGATGACCTCACTCCGCCTGATGATAAGCGGCCGTGAAATCCAAATATGAGGCTGACAGGCACAAAAGAACTAACAAAGTACCCATTGTGTCTGCCATCCTCACCCTGATGGCCTGCTGAGATGCCGCTTCACACCCCGCCTAAAAGACCCAGGATTGTATGAAGGAGGAAACACATGAGCTGGGAGGGCATTCCATGTCTTAATGGCTCGGGGCAGGAACGAGGAGCCAGACCTCTTGGTGCGCGCCGCCATTGTCTGGATGGTATGCGGATGGCAACGCTGTCCAGCACGTGTTGTTCGGAAGTGGAAAGGGGAGGATGGGATAAGTTGAAATAATTACTCATCAGAGCATTTTCCATTGAAGAGGGGGTAGAAATTAGAAAGTTTTTTTTTCAATATGAGAAATACGAGGATGAGATGAGATGAGAGATACGGAATATGAGGGTAACTTGTGACTTGAGCGCTATAATATATCCTGCGTGGCGCGTTAGTGGATCGCACTTTAAAACGACGGCTGCACTAGAGGTGTTGGGTTCGATCCGGGTTGGGCCAAAAATTTGTGCCTAAGTTTTCGGTAGGAAATTAGTGTTAACCCGGAATCTGGAAGTTGCCGGTCTTGTACCCCCGTGCCTTGAAAAGCACGTTAAGTCGTTGGTCCTGCGCCCGATCCCTCTCCGGTCGTTTCACACTGGTGTCAATTGAATATTAGGGCAAGGGTATAAAGAGTGCACTTGTGTTTACTTACACACTTGAGCACTATAATATATCCTGCGTGCGTGGCTGATTGTTGTGATTGGCCGCCGTAGCTGTAATCGGTTGGAGGACATTATTATTATGTATGTCAGTTGTACCATAACCACGGGCAATGATGTCCCGGACTTTTGGAAGGCGTTGCTGGGGCCGAAGCCAACACGTAGAGGCTTGTTCGATTGACAGTTTTACTATAATGTGATGTGACACCAGCCGGCGACTATCCCTGTATACACTACAGAAGTGTAGCCAAGGACAGTCACCGGTTTGCATAAGACTATTGAAAAGAATAGACAACAAAATGAACTGGGCTATTTGGTTGAGGTGCTTGTGGACCGGTTAACGTCATTATTATTGAGTTGTGTCAGCTGTCGCATCCAAACAAAGGAGACTCACAGCGCGAGTAAAAAGGATGGAAACTCCGATTCGGTCGTAACGTCCGGTTCGCGCTATGACCCTTGACTCCCGTCAAAACATGTAAACAGATAATTTC
Source organism: Marasmia exigua (assembly GCA_019059595.1). Lineage (NCBI taxonomy): Eukaryota > Metazoa > Arthropoda > Insecta > Lepidoptera > Crambidae > Marasmia > Marasmia exigua. The sequence continues at coordinate 673,953 of CM032491.1, read as the reverse complement.
GCGTCCCCTGAGTCTTACAGACCTGGCCCGGCGGCGGAGGGGTTACTTTGCTCATCGCATTACAACGTTGACTGTTGACTAGTGATGTTGCGGCAATCAGTCATACTATCGAGTATCGACACTGCAATGCTATAATATCGAACGTTAGTGAAAATTAACGTCCAAAGCAGTCGCTTAGGAGCCCAGGGTACGCTTGAACCATGATCCAGGATTCGAGAAGTCTGGTAATTAATAATAATATCCTCCAACCGATTTCAGCTAAGGCGGCCAATCTCAACGATCAGCCACTTCATCATCAGCCTATCGCAGTCCACTGCTGGACGTAGGCCTCTCCAATTGTTCGCCACTGTGATCTATCCATGGCTTCTCGCATCCAGCTCTTGCCAGCCATCCTGCGCAGATCGTCCCCCCACCTAGCCAGAGGGGCGCCCTACATTACGTTTGCCAAGACACGGTCTCTACTCCAGAACTCGTTTACCCCATCGGTTGTCGGTTCTGCGGCTAATATGGCCAACCCACTGCCACTTAAGCTTGCTAATCCGGTGAGCAATATCGATCAGCCACTTATGCAGTATATATTATAGTGCTCAAGTATGTGCGCAAACACAAGTGCACTCTCTATTCCCTTGCCCTCATAATCTAGCAATAATATAGCACATACTTACAATTATTTCTGATATTGTAATTAATCATCTCCCTGACTGATTCTCGAAGGTGGTTGTACTACATAACCGTTGAGTTTTGGTCGTTTTCCTCTAGATGGCGCTAGCACTGGCCAGCTGATTGATGCCTCTAACTCAGTATATATAAGTTACTTTATGACGGAAATCACGACTGAATCATCCGTTCAACCCCCGTCTCTTTTGTATGCGACAGGTGTATGGTCTCGATCGTTAGGGGTGGTTTCGTTGTAGATCCTCAGAACAATATATGAGATGATTTATTTTTATTCCCGAGGTCCCGATTTTATGACCATAATATCGATAGCCAATTCTACCATTCCTCGCCTCTCCAGAACCCTAAATTATTATAGTGACCAGATGGATATCTTTCACGACTCAATTGGCAAGATCAAAAGACTAATACTAGCATCAAGACCCTGTGCTAGCTAGCTCACTGTCGGCCTATTTTTATCTGTGTGATTGTGTATTTTATTGTAGATTTATATATGTTGTTACCGTAATTTTGTTTCAACTACCTATTTAAATGTAACTGAATCAAGTACACTGTAATGGCATGAGGTGTCTACATGTAACTGATTTATGTATTTAGCATGCTTCTAAGAATTAATGTGTTACGATATTTTATAATGCATAAATTGTAAGTGGACCTAATAAATAAATAAAAAATAAAAAATAGTATGACAAAACTATCGATAGTGTGACAATACTATCGATATACAGCCGCTATTGCCGCGATTAGCATCTCTACTGTTGACAGTAGCTGTTAATAATTGAAGCCGTTGTTAACTCTGAGGGTGTGTTGTTTTTACAATAACGGAATGGGTATTTAGGGGTTAAGCTTATGAGCAATTGTATGCAAAGGGCACGGGGTAGTGGAAGAGAGAGAAATTTGTAAATTAAAAAGGTATTTACATGAAATGGAGAATAAGCTTTGTAAAACTCTCAAACCACGACCCAAACCCTCTTATTCCAAAACGTGGTTTAAAATAAGTAGTGCGATTAATTCTGGGAATAACCAAAGAACTAGAAGAATCATTATTACAAAACTAAGTTTAACGTTATTTAGTATCTAAGTATATCAACTTTAATACTTAAGTACCCGGACCCCTAGTTTAAAATAAGTACTAAAATAATAACCTCAAAATTTCGATTCAGTAACCATGACAACTTTTCCCTGTGACAGTTCATTCCGTTTTACACTAAAGTTATTTGTAAGAAAGTGGCTAATTTATTTTTGGGATTTAATCCCAAAAATATAAGTAATTCCTATGCATATTATTTGGAAACTTATTAGGTAAATATTTTAATTTATTGTTGCTTAAAAACCATTCTTTAGAATTTTTACTTCAGACTAAAAAATAAGGTTATGTATGTTGTAGTCTATGATATAAGTCTATGATATTTATTTTTACATTAGTCTGGGCAACACTGAGCCCCACTTCCTTCCTTGTCTTTGCTCTTGTACATGGCTGTTGTGTCAAATAAACAAATCCTAATAATAAGTCTTTTAATCAAGAATCTCCGTAACGAACCCAAAGCATGGTGTCAAAATTGGTGCAAAAAGAAGAGTCTGGATTTACAAAGTGAGTAAAAATACAAATATTTTTGGAAAATGGCAGAAAAAACTCAAGTTGTCAATAACGTGTTCGCAAACATCAGACCATTAAACATACAAAATGGTGACAATGCCGCTGAAAAGTGGAAAAAATGGAAATTAAGGTTCGAAATTTTTGCTGTTGTTTTGGGCTTTGTCCGCCACTCTGTATGATTTATATTTAAGTTTTTATTATTGTTAATGTACTCATGTAAGTGACATTTATATGTTTTAATGAGTAAATAAAGTTATTTCAAACCAAAAAAAATTTTCAAAGACGCAAATGAGATTGAAAAATTTCCATTGTCAAAGCAAACTGCAATATTTTTAAACGCTATTGGTGACGAGGGAATTGAAATTTTCAATAGTTTCGACATTGATAGGACTCAAACCAAAGTGGAAGACATAATCAAAAAATTTGACGAAAAATTCAGCCCGCATTTAAATATAACTGTGGAAAGATACAACTTCTTTACTAGAATGCAAAAATACGAAGAATCGCTTGACGACTATTTGACAATATTGAATAATTTAGCTTCCACATGTGACTTTCAAGGATTAAAAGAATCTCTTATAAAAGACATGCTAGTCATAGGAATAACAAATACACACATTAAAGAAAGACTCTTACAAGAAGAAAAATTGACGACGGAGACAGCCATGAAAATAGCCAAAAGTCTAGAATTGTCACAAGAACGTTCAAATAAATTAGTCCAAGAAAATGGAACTTCTAACAATGAGAGAATACAGATAATAAAGTCAGATAATAAATATAAACAAAGACAAATGAATCGGTCATTACAAAGAAGTAGATCTCAACAAAGAAACCATTCTCCAAGAAGACATCAATCGTCAAACCGGTACCAACGGAATAAGTCATCAGAAACAAGAAATTGTACAAAATGTGGTCAGATTCACAGATATAAATGCCCTGCCGAGGACAAGATTTGCAACAATTGTAAGAAGAAAGGACACTTTGCAAAATTATGTTTTTTCAGAAAATCCGAACAAAACTACAATAAAATCAAACACCAAGTGAGTAATATTTCTTGTGAAGATGTGAGTGATAATTCAGAAAATTTTGTAATTAATTCTATAAATATTTCTAACACAAAAAATTGGCAAATAAATGTTTACATTAATAGTTATAAACTTCAATGTCAGATCGACACAGGTGCAGATACAAATGTCATTAGCAAGAAAACTTTAGATGAAATTAGAAAAAATTCTCAGTGTAAAATTAATATATCTAGGACAAATAATAAGATTTTTTCTTTTTCAGGACAATTAGTACCAAATTTAGGATCATGTCTACTTGATTGTCAATTTGAAAATGGTTTGAAAACTAAATTGTCTTTTATAATTGTTCACTGTGAATGTAAAACTATCATTGGATGGAATTCATGTGAAAAATTGGGTATTGTGAAACGAGTATTTGGAATTCAAGAAAGGTCAGTACAACAAATTGTTTCTAAATATGCAAATACATTTGAAGGCCTAGGTTGTCTGCCATACAAAGCTCATCTAGACATTGATAGTAGTGTACCACCTAAGATTTGCCCTGTTCGTAGAATACCTTATTCTTTAGAAAATCGTCTTAAAGATGAATTAAAAAATATGGAAAAACTTGAAAGTCATTGAAAAAGTAGAAAAGCCGACTAAGTAAGTAAATTCAATTGTTTTGGTTGAAAAACCAAATGGTAAATTGCGTATTTGTCTCGATCCAAGAAATTTGAATAAAGCCATCAAAAGACCTCACTATCCCTACCCTACATTTGATGATCTTAGATCCAAAATAGCCGGAGCTTCAGTTTTTTCTAAATTAGACGCTAGTTCAGGTTATTGGACTATATGCTTAGACAATGAGAGTAGTGACCTCTGTACTTTTAATACACCTTATGGGAGATACAGATTTTTGAGATTGCCCTATGGTATCAACTCTAGTGGTGAAATTTTCCATAGAACAATGAATGAACTGTTTGGTGACTTGCCAGGTATAATTATTTTTGTCGATGATATTTTGGTATATGGGTCTACAGAAAAGGAACACAATGAAAGACTTGAATTACTGTTCCAGCGTGCTTCTAAAGTCAATTTAAAATTCAATAAATCTAAATGTCATTTTGGTATGTCTGAAATACGTTATGTGGGTCATATATTTAATAAACAAGGAGTATATCCTGATCAGTCAAAAGTCGAAGCTATATCTAAAATGCCAAGTCCAACAAATGTCAAGGAACTACAAAGATTCCTGGGCATGGTCAATTATTTAGGTTCATACATACCTAACCTAGCAGAAAAAACTTCTCTTTTGAGAGAATTGCTCAAAAAACATAGTAGTTGGCAATGGTTAGAACAGCATGAACAACAATTTAAAAAATTAAAATCATTATTATGTACTTTTCCTGTGTTAGTACATTATGACATGAAAAAGCCTATTCGATTGTCTGTCGATTCATCACAACATGCAGTAGGTGCAGTAATATTACATGGAAACAGTCCCTATTGCATATGCTTCAAAAACTTTAAATAAATCTCAAATTAATTATGCACAAATAGAAAAAGAACTTTATGCTATAGTATTTGGCTGCAAAAAGTTTCATCAGTATTTATATGGTAAACCCATTCAGGTCGAAACAGACCATCAACCATTGGTAACATTATTCAAAAAACCATTGGCAGAAGTCCCTACAAGATTACAGCGTATGATGATTACGTTACAGGCTTATCATTTAATTGTTTTCTTATACAAAAGGCTCAGAAATGTATATATCTGATACTTTGTCTCGAGCACCAGCCAAAGATAGTAAGTATAACCAAGAATTAATTAGCTTAGAAGATATAGATTCAAATATCGAAATTCACATTAATTTATTAACTTCCAACTTAGCTATCTCACCAGAAAAGCTTGAAAAAATTTTAAGTCATTCTAATCAAGATTTAGTCTGTCAAAAATTAAAGGAATATTATGTAAATGGATGGCCAAATTGTAAAAAACATTGTGATACTTTAACTTTACCTTATTGGAACATTAAAGAGGAAATTCATGTAGTAAATGACATAGTTTTCAAGAACAATTCAGTAATTATCCCTAAATCCATGAGAGATGAAATTCTTAATATATTACATGATGGACACCAGGGTATTGAAAAGACTAAAAATTTAGCTCGAGGTGTAGTCTATTGGCCTAACATTAACCAGGACATTGAAAATAAAATTAGACAATGTGAATCTTGTGCTATTTATTCATCAAATAAAACAAAACAACCTATGTTATCTCATGAACAACCATTATTTCCATGGCAAAAAGTTGCAACAGATTTATTTGAATATAAAGGAAAAAAATATTTGTTAGTTGTAGACTATTATTCTAATTACATTGAAATTGCATTTTTAAATAAAGATAGTAGAAGTTTTAGTGTCATAACAGAGTTAAAATCTATATTTGCTCGTCATGGTATTCCAATGACATTAGTGTCAGATGGAGGTCCACCATACAACTCCTCAGAGTTTAAATTTTTTTTACATGACTGGGATATTGAACATATTGTCTCAAGTCCACATTTTCCAAGGTCCAACGGGTTAGCTGAAATTTTTGTAAAAATAATTAAAAACATATTAAGAAAGTGTGAAGATTCTGGTTCAGATCCGTACTTAGGGTTATTACAATATAGAAACGCACCCAGAGGTAACCTTAGTTCTCCTGCACAACTTTTAATGTCTAGAACTTTGAGATCAAAATTGCCTAATCAGATATGTAATTTAAAGCCCAAAGTTGTCAAACATAGTGAACATTATAAGACAAAACAGAAAAACTTAGAAAAAACAAAATTTTATTATGACAAACTGTAAAAATTATGTTCCCCAATTCTCCATAAATGACAATATTTATTTTAAGAAAAATCCAAAAGATATTATATGGACTAAAGGTACTATTGTGTCAAAAACAAAATATCCGAGATCATACATTGTTAAAGATTGTAATAATGTAACTTATCGTAGAAATAGTCAATTTATTCGTTTTGATTACAAGTCAAACAATCAAAAGTCAAATATTGATTCACAAAATCATGTCTCAAAGAACAAAATTGTCAGATTTAAGGAACCAAGTTCATGTCAATTGAGAAATAATTTGAAATATGAATGTAAAAAGTCAAATTCTTTTGAGGAAGATGATAATTGTGTATTTATTTTCACTAATGAATATTGTACTAATCCAATTTCAGTAGAACAGAACAATGATTCTGATTCTTTCATGTCACTTGAAACCAATTGTTCAAATGAGTCTGAAAGTCTAGTTGAATCACAAAGTCAGTCTAACAATGAATGTCTAGTGAAATCGCCATTGTTTGTTAATGTTGATGAATGTGTAAAATCACCTGAAAGTATGCATGATTATAATGAATATCAAATGCAGAGTCCTATGCCAACTCAGTATGTAAATTTAGATAACTTACCAGAAAGTCCTAATGTATTAGATAATAGAAATATGTCAACTTCACAATGTAACGATGCTACAAGCACTGAAAGAAAATATAGTTCACGAGCAGCGTTGCCAGAATGTTACTTTTGTAACATTTTACGTTACTTTTGGCCTTCCAATGTTACTTCCATGTTACACCACACTCAATGTTACTTTTATGTTACTTTAGAGAATTTCGAACAAAATCCTGGTGGACTGACCAACCAATACGATTGTTTGTCAAATTTACTTATTCATTCACTCGTGTATATTTTTCAATCTTTTCAATACTCAGTACTCAATATCTTTATTGCATCTATAGGTTACATAATTAGTTGGTTCATAATAAATGTAGGTATCACTATAGACTCAGGAGGGCACTGCAATATGGGAGAGGACGCTCATCATTACTAAGTTAGGATTAACTTTAAATAATATACCTTTATATAACTATAGTGAAATATAAAATGAAGTATGCAATTCTATATATATTATTTATGTATTATTAGTATTTTACTTTAAATATATGTGTTTAAGTGTGTTATTCTCTATGTATTTTTATCATTGAGATATTCATTTATTTGTTGTTTGATTAATTCGGGTACCTTATTAAATATTTTTATAGACAATACGTAGGGGCTGTTTGAGTGTAAGGTCATTCAAGAGTTCGGTAGGTTAAGTTTATTATTATATCTGAATGGACAACATTTCATATTTTTAACATGTCCATATTGTTTTTTTTATATGAAAATAGACATAAAATGAACAGACCCATATTTTTTTCTTTTTTCAAAATTTGTCCATTTTCATGCATAAAATAATTATTGAAATTATTTTTATTCTAAATAGACGTAAGCGCCAAATGACGTCATCGGACGGCTGAATACAGCGATATTCCTTTGCTTATTATTGTTTTGATAAAAAAAAGGTACTACTGTCAAAGGTAAATAATACTAGTGTCAACATTGTCAACGTCATTCATACATTCAACGTTGACAAGTTGTCTTTTTTTTTACAGTTACATGTCATGGGTTTGGCATTTCGTAAATTTAAAACTATAATGTGCTAAGCAAAGAAATATTTTACATTCTGCCGTCCGATGAAATCATCTTACGGTTTTTAGTTTTTAATTTTTTTCTCAGTAAATAAGCAATATAAAAAATGAATAAATATATATTCAAGCAGCGGAAAAGTAAACAAAGAATTGGTATTTTTTGTTTCAGAGCTTAGCAATTTTGAAATGTTGTCCATTGATAAGGGGCGGCGTTGTCTTTACGTTTGGTATAAAAAATTGGGTGTTTACGAACAAATTTACATGTTTCTAAAATATAAATACATGGGAGTGTAAGAATTTGGTACTGTTCAAAATACGGTTTGCAGCTATCAGTTTGATCTATGTTTGCGATAATTCTTTTGAAGGACGAAGAGGGACATTTATCCCGCTTACGTGTTTTTTCACTTTTAATAAAAGAGTCAAGGAACGTATTTTATTTTAATCATTTAAATTAAATGCCATTATAACGTATTTTGCCAGTTTCCAAAAAAAAGGGCAATGTTACTTTTTCTGACAAAATGTTACTTTTTGATCTGTCTCGTGTAACTTTTGACTATCGGCCACTGGCAACACTGTTCACGAGGTAGGTTAATTAAGAAAACTCAGAAATTTTATTTGTAAATGTTTATTGAAAAATATTGTTTGTATAATTTCATAACAAAATAATTTAATGTTTACTTATTGCATATCATAATGTAACCAATACTTTCACTTAATAGATACTTGCTAGATATCCCTTGATTGCACTTTGTTTTGTTTATATCAGTGTAATATTTCATGAATAATTATGTATTAATTAACTTAAATTTTAGTTGAACAAAATAAGGTTATGTATATGTCAAAGTCATTTCAAAATGATTGTCAATGTAAATGTCAATTTATCTTTTTTAAAAAGGGGCATGTTGTAGTCTATGATATAAGTCTATGATATTTATTTTTACATTAGTCTGGGCAACACTGAGCCCCACTTCCTTCCTTGTCTTTGCTCTTGTACATGGCTGTTGTGTCAAATAAACAAATCCTAATAATAAGTCTTTTAATCAAGAATCTCCGTAACGAACCCAAAGCAATGTAAAATGAAATGTCATTGAACGAATGATTGAAAGATTCGATCAATTTTGCGGTACTAAGTTGTCTATGGTTAGTCGAGGATTTGTAATGAAAATTTAAAAACAAACATTATTCCGTAACAATCATGAACTTGCTAGTTTAGGATTGAAAGCGGTATCAGAGCAGTTTTTTGTAATAAGAGGGACACAGAACAACAACAAAAGCACTAAGCGGGTATTTGGTTCTCTTAGCCTACTATCTGTGTATGCCATTTTGCCTTTTTGATTACCTATGAGTTCTACTAAATTATATAAGCATTACCTTACTGTACCTTATGGAAAGCAATAAATCAATGAATGATAACTTTATTTGGCACAATACAAAACAAGGAAAAATTAATAAGAAACATAACCTAGACATAAATAATAACGAAAAGTAGGACAACATTATCCCTGTATGTGCCAAACAGGCGGTCGCATAATTGAGTATTTTTTGTGATTTAAAGTCTATTGAAGGTTTTATTGGCATTGGCAATAGACTTTAAATCACATCAAAATAGTATCGAAAACGTTATTTTTGTATCTATAAACATGACTGTTTGAAAACTAGCACTTAAACTTAGACAAGTGGCGGTATTGTTAAGGTGATGGGTAGGGCACACTAGCGACGCCAATCGATTTTAATTTTTAGCTACTAAACCGGATCTATTTTAAACAATTCCGGGTTTACAACATCTCGGCAAACACGTATACTATTTATTAAATAACCATGCACAAATGTTGGGTCAGTTTTTGTACGCAAAAAATTGGTTCACGCTAAAAGCGGCTACTTTTACTTTTTTAACAATTGTTTCACTGTCCACCCGGGGTGGACAAGCAGAGGGTGGACAGGGGGAATAAACCGCTCAAATTGACTGAAAATTTAAATATACCGTGTTTATACAATACCTGAATAGTTACTGAAAATTCAGGCTTCTTGTTTTATCCTCAACGAAGTTAATAATAAAAAAAATAGGGGGGTCGAAAATAGCCTGAATTGCTTTGAGAAAAGGATGGTACGGCCGTGCCGCTTTTTCGCTCGACTTGGCGGGGGCACTGCCGTACCCCTAGATTGAGACAAACATCCATATTTTGTCAGGTGTCCCTCTATATTTGCTATACCCTTACAGTGCGTCACATTACCTTTATACTTATTCCACCTATGTGATTGTTTAAATGATAAATAATTTATTTCGAAGAACATGGTACCTACAGAAGATTTTAAAGTTATACACAAGTTCAACCTATTCTGCCATCACTTTAGGCGTAGAAATAGTTTGTTTTGTAATGTGACACGCGATAAACGAATTGAATTGGTTCTAAACTTAAGTTTTCTCTTGCACTTCTCTTCCAAACCACCAACGAAGACACCACAAACACCCAGACCCAACACAAATATCTGCTACATAAACAAACATTTTGTTTTGATGCGGGAATCGAACCCGCGACTCAACCGCTCCAACCACAGCGCTAAAGTCGTCGATACTTCAGAAGCTATTAATATAATTTGTTGGACAAACACGCCACTCAATTAGGGGTTCGCTGAGACCCGACACCGCGTAATGCAGTAATGGCGGAAGGGTTGAGTGAGGCCACAGGTGGTCATTTACACCCCGTGATAGATTCGCCCTTGGATACGCCAAAGATCCACAGAACAACAAAACCAAAGATGGTTGTAGACTACAGATTGCAGTCAATCAAAACTGGAAAAGCCAACGACAAACCCGCGACTAGCAAACGGCTTGTAAATCTTACTAGGAATAACCTCAAAATAATGATAGGAGAGACGATCATGAACGTGCCATTTCCCCTTAAGGCGACGGGTAGCTAGCGACACCATTCGTTTTTAATTGTTAGCTACTAAACCGGTTTAATTGCTAGCTACTAAGCTACTAAACCTAACTACAAATACTCATCCGTGTGGTCCCCGGCAGAGTAGAATAGGCCACCCTCACTCTTACCGAGGTGTCGTAAAAGGCGACTAAGGTAAAGCTGCTGGCATGATCATCAGCGCCCAGAGAAGGAAAACTCTGCATTTATATCAAACCCCTCGCCCACCCGTCTGCCAAGCGTGGTGAGTATGGCAATTACCCCTCATGTGATTGAGGGAGGCCCGAGCCCCAGCAGTGGAGACTTAAATGGGCTGACGATGACTAAACCGGATCTATTTTAAACAATTTCGGGGTTACAACCTCTCTACAAACACATAAACTATTTATTAAATAACTATGCACAAATGTTGGTTCCGTTTTTGTACGCGAAAAACGCCACATTTTTGCATGGTTATTTAATAAATAGTATAGGTGTTTGCCAAGAGGTGGTAACCCCGAAATTGTTTGAAATAGATCCGGTTTAGTAGCTAAAAATCAAAATCGATTGGCGTCGCTAGTGTGCCCTACCCGTCACTTTAAATAAAATCGTTTTTTTACAGAGACACAGTATATCAGTCTCTCCTCAGCCTGATGGTAAGCAAGAGAAGAGCCCACGTTGCAATTACAACGGAAGCGATGTCAAGGCATCACCTCCGTTGGCACCGCCATACTGGCCCGCGAGATGCTTCTTCATGTTTCGTTTGAACTTATTTGTAATATGCGCAACTGACAACCCTCTGTGCAGGGGGTGCTTGGTCGCCGAGGAGTCACACACGTAATCCTCAATGTGTCCTAGAATAATTCAAATTTGTGTCCCCCTGCTAAGCAAGAAAGAAAGAAAGAAAGAAAATATTTATACATCACAACACAGAACATATAGCAATTGTAAACAGAACACAATTTGGCACAAACAGAAAACAAAACATAAAACAATTAAAAATACATAAAAATAAAACAAAAGGAAATAAAAAAAACAAAACTATATTCAGTCATGTCCAGACAGTGCCAAATGAATATTATGTGTTATGACGTCTAGTATAAATGGCTCACTCAGCTTATGTCACAGCCCAAGTAGTCGACGTAGACCTAATCATTTTTTCAAAATCCCCCATCATACTTAGAACTAATCTGGGTTTGCATGCGCCAGTTACTAGATTTGTAATTGCATATAATGAGTGGCACAGACTGCTCGAACTTGACAATTTTCATGACCAAGCAAATTTATTAAAAAAAAAATTTTCGCGGGTGTCCATGGGCGGCGGCAATCGCTTACCATCTGCCACCTATCAAGTAAAAAAAACCGTTGTGACCTTGTCCCTGAAATAAAGACAGACAGCAAATCTTATAAGGATCCTGTTATATCCTTTGGAGCTCCGAACATATGGTTTTACACGATGTCACTTTCTTGCTGGAAAGAGATGAGTCTGCTTATGACTTTTCCTACTCTTCTTTTTGTGTTTCCTATTTAAAATTGATTATATTATAAGCATGTCGTGGTAGCCTTTAATTAAGACAGCATCTTGGAATGTATATGTAAGTTTTTCCTTCTACCGTGTAATGATGTATGTTTTGTTGGCTATCCTCAAATAAATAAATAAAACCTAAGAGCTTTGAGTTTTATTTATATGCTAGAGGCGACAAATAAATAAGCGAGTCACCTGATGGAAAGTAACCAACGCCGCCCATGAACATCCGCCAAATCGGAGAGATCGCTAATGTGTTGCCGGCCTTTTTAAAAAATAGTACGCTCTTCTCTTAAAGGTCCCTAAGTAAGCCGTAGTCGGGAAATACTCCTGCAGCCAAACCGTTCCACAGAACTGAGGTACGTGGTAGAAAGTTCCGCGAGTAAACTCAGAAAACCTTCAATTAATCCAAACTTTTCACCTTGAACTAATGACTTCGCACCAAATTTCTCAATTGACAAAGCAAAACAAACTATTGACATGTCCGTTTGTCCGTACAAAGTCGCGCCCGTCATTAGCTAATTGAGGAGTGACGCCGCGGGGCGCTGCGAGTATGCAGGGCTGGCAGGGGACGTACGGTTACCATAGGTGGCACCACTTTGTAATAATCTTACTCAGTTTCAAATGGATGGCACCAGTTGGCACCACCGTCTATGGCCTGTCACTGTAATTCAAATTCATTCTATCCTAGCGACGCCATCCGATTTTAATTTTTAGCTACTAAAACGGATCTCCTACCACGCACGTCATTTCCTACCACGCACAGTAAAACTGTGGAACCAGCTGTCATCCGTGGTGTTTCCGAACAGATACGACTTGGTGACCTTCAAGAAAAGGGTGTACTCCTTTCTTAAGAGCCGGCAACGCATATGTGATACCTCAGGTGTTGCAGATGTCCATGGGCGGCGGTGATCACTTTCCATCAGGTGTGCCGTCTGCTCGTTTGTCCGCTATAATGTAAAAAAAATATATATATATTTTTAACAATTTCGGGGTTACAATCTCTCGGCAAACACCTATACTATTTATTTAATACTTATAGTTAACGGTTTGGTCTGCTTTTGCACTCGAATTTTCGATTACCGCCAAAAGTGACCGCTTTTGGCGTGACTCAATTTTTCGCGTACAAAAACGGACCCAACATTTGTGCACGGTGATTTAATAAATAGAATAAGTGTTTGCCGAGACGGTGTAACCCCGAAATTGTTTAAAATAGATCCGGTTTAGTAGCTACAAATTAAAATCGATTGGCGTCGTTAGTGTACCCTACCCGTCACCATAACATTTTTTCCACTAGCGACGCCAATTAGCTACTAAACCGGATATCTTTTTAACAATTTCGAAGCTGCAGCCTCTCGAAATACATTAATCATCATCATCATCATCAGCCCATTTAAGTCCCCACTGCTGGGGCACGGGCCTCCCTCAGTCACGTGAAGGGTAATTGCCATACTCACCACGCTTGGCAGACGGGTTGGCGGAATACATTAA
>CM032491.1:638226-652307 GCA_019059595.1 Marasmia exigua | reverse complement strand
CAAACAAACGGACCCAACATTTGTGCATGGTTATCTAATAAATAGCATACGTGTCTGCCGAGATGCTGTAACCTCGAAATAGTTTAAAAAAGATCCGGCTTAGTATCTAAAAATTAAAATCGATTGGCGTCGCTAGTGTGCCCTACCCAGCACCTTAAAATAACGTTTTCGATACTATTTTTATGTGATTTAAAGTCTATTGAAGATTTTATTAGCATTGGCCGTTCAATGTTGAGCGGCCAATGCTCAATACTCAATAATGCGGCCGCCTGTTTGGCACATACATAATAATGGATAATGTTGTCCTACTTTTCGTTATTATTTATGTATAGGTTATGTTTCTTATTAATTTTTCCATTTTTTGTATTGTGCCAAATAAAGTTATCATTCATTGATTTATTGCTTTCCATGAGGTACAGTAAGGTAGGTAATGCTTATAAAATTTAGTAGAATACCTACATAGGTAATCAAAATGGCAAAATGGCATACAAAGATAGTAGGCTAAGAGAACCAAATCCCCGCTTAGTGCTTTTGTTGTGGTTCTGTGTCCCTCTTATTACAAAACAGCTCTGATAGGTACCGCTTTTAATCCTAAACTAGCAAGTTCATGATTATTACGGAATAATGTTAGTTTTTAAATTTTCATTACAAATACTCGACTAACCATAGACAACTTAGTACCGCAGGATAGTGTCAAAATTGATCGAATCATTCAATCATTCGTTCAATGACATTTCATTTTACATAACCTTATTTTGTTGTCTGAAGTAAAAATTCTAAAGAATGGCTTTTAAGCAACAATAGGTAAATAAAAATATTTACCTAAGTAAGGTTTCCAAGTAATATGCATAGGAATTACTTATATTTTTGGGATTAAATCCCAAAAATAAATTAGCCACTTTCTTACAAATAACTTTAGTGTAAAACGGAATGAACTGTCACAGGGATAAGTTGTCATGGTTACTGAATCGAAATTTTGAGGTTATTATTTTAGTACTCATTTTAACTAGGGGCCCGGGTACTTAAGTATTAAAGTTGATATACTTAGATACTAAATAACGTTAAACTTAGTTTTGTAATAATGATTTTTCTAGTTCTTCAGTTATTCCCAGCATTAATCACACTACTTATTTGAAACCACGTTTTGGAATAAGATGGTTTTGGTCGTGGTTTGAGAGTTTTACAAAACTTATTCTCCATTTCATGTAAATACCTGTTTAATTTCACAAACTTGGCTCTCCCACTACCCCGTGCCCTTTGCATACAATTGCTCATAAGCTTAACCCCTAAATACCCATTCCGTTATTGTAAAAACAACACACCCTCAGAGTTAACAACGGCTTCAATTATTAACAGCTACTGTCAACAGTAGTGATGCTCCAATAGCGGCTGTATATCGATAGTATTGTCACACTATCGATAGTTTTGTCATACTATTTTTATTTTTTATTTATTTATTAGGTCCACTTACAATTTATGCATTATAAAATATCGTAACACATTAATTCTTAGAAGCATGCTAAATACATAAATCAGTTGCAAGTAGACACCTCATGCCATTACAGTGTACTTGAGTAAGGCATATCACCGCGTCCCATATGACCTTTTGCTTCACAAGTTAAAAGGCTCCGGCATACGAGGTCCAGCCTACAACTGGTTCCGTTCATACTTGCACAATAGGAAACAAATAGTACAGATCCAACACTACAACAATAACACTAACGAGTTAGAAAAAGTACAATCAGCAGAAAAACTCCTAACAGGCTCCATCCCGCAAGGAAGCGTATTAGGATGTGTACTTTTTCTCCTCTACATTAATGATGCTCCTAAATGCTTAGACACTGAAACGACCCTTCCCGTTTTATTCGCAGACGACATATCGATACTCATTAAAACTGACAATAGTACCGATAATAATACACTTATCCATAACACATTAAACAATATAACTTCCTGGCTTGAAAACCACAACCTCTTAGTAAATTTCGATAAAACAAAAATTATACAGTTTCATTCATATAAGAAACCATCTCTAGACATAAATATAACATTCCAAAATAGAACAATAGATAACGTAAATTCGTACAATTTGCTAGGACTGAAAATTGACAATAATTTGAGCTGGAAATCCCACATAGAAAATTTAAAAACAAAACTCTCAAGATTTACATACGCCCTTTATGAAATAAACCATAGCACTGACACTGCTTCCGCCCTCTCTGCCTATTATGCATACGCGTACGCTTGGCTCAAATATGGCATCATTCTGTGGGGTAACAGTGTCAATGCAAATGATTTATTTTTACTTCAAAAGAAATGCATCCGGATTATAGCCCAAATCAAAAACACAGACAGTTGCAGACCTTTTTTCATCAAATTTAATTTATTAACCCTAATATCAATTTACATTCTGGATATTTGTACATTCGTTTTCAAAAATATGCATTTGTTTAAAAAAATACAGGAAACCCACAACGTGAACACCCGTAATAAACACAAACTATCCTTACCATACTCCCGAATCAAGATGCTCAATTGCAGCCCAATGTACCTATATGGCCGTAAAAATATTTAATAAAATACCAACAGATATAAAAACCGAAAAAAAAGTCAATTCTTTCAAGAACAAATTAAAAAAATATCTAATTTCCAATTGTTTTTACTCCCTTGAAGAGTTTTTTGCAACCAAAACAAAGTAAGTTATCAATAAAACATGTAATACAAATAAAAAATAAATAATTAATAATAACAACATTATACGACACTCACATTAGATACATATCTATACACAATAATTATAACATAATAATAATTACGTAATAAAATTAACCATTACATAACTGTATGATATAGGTTCAAAATAAATGAAAGCATTAATATGACGTTCTGTGTAAATTATGTACGTAGATACTACCTACACTTTATTAAGTACATATGAAAAAGTAATAATAAGTAATTGTTACTTACTAATATATAATTAATTATTTAGATTGTAAGAACATTGCAATGCCTTGTGAGGTGTTAAGTATTTAAGCTACATTGTATTATTTTAATATCTTTTGTACCACTTAACATGCAATAAACGATTATGATTATGATTATGATTCAGTTACATTTAAATAGGTTGTTGAAACAAAATTACGGTAACAACATATATAAATCTACAATAAAATACACAATCACACAGATAAAAATGGGCCGACAGTGAGCTAGCTAGCACAGGGTCTTGATGCTAGTATTAGTCTTTTGATCTTGCCAATTGAGTCGTGAAAGATATCCATCTGGTCACTATAATAATTTAGGGTTCTGGAGAGGCGAGGAATGGTAGAATTGGCTATCGATATTATGGTCATAAAATCGGGACCTCGGGAATAAAAATAAATCATCTCATATATTGTTCTGAGGATCTACAACGAAACCACCCCTAACGATCGAGACCATACGCCTGTCGCATACAAAAGAGACGTGTGTTGAACGGATGATTCAGTCGTGATTTCCGTCATAAAGTAACTTATGTATACTGAGTTAGAGGCATCAATCAGCTGGCCAGTGCTAGCGCCATCTAGAGGAAAACGACCAATACTCGACGGCTATGTAGTACAGCCACCTTCGAGAATCAGTCAGGGAGATGATTCATTACAATATCAGAAATGATTGTATGTGCTATATTATTGCTAGATTATGAGGGCAAGGGAATAGAGAGTGCACTTGTGTTTGCACACATACTTGAGCACTATAATATATACTGCATAAGTGGCTGATCGATATTGCTCACCGGATTAGCAAGCTTAAGTGGCAGTGGGCTGGCCATATTAGCCGCAGAACCGACAACCGATGGGGTAAACGAGTTCTGGAGTGGAGACCGCGTCTTGGCAAACGTAATGTAGTGCGCCCTCTGGCTAGGTGGGGGGACGATCTGCGCAGGATGGCTGGCAAGAGCTGGATGCGAGAAGCCATGGATAGATCACAGTGGCGAACAATTGGAGAGACCTACGTCCAGCAGTGGACTGCGATAGGCTGATGATGAAGTGGCTGATCGTTGAGATTGGCCGCCTTAGCCGAAATCTGTTGGAAGATATTATTATTAATGACCAGACTTCCCGAATCCTGGATCATGGTTCAAGCGTACCCTGGGCTCCGAAGCGACTGATTTGGACGTTAATTTTCACTACCGATCTATATTATAGCATTGCAGAGTGTCGATACTCGATAGTATGACTGATTGCCGCAACATCACTAGTCAACAGTCAACATTGTAATGCGATGAGCAAAGTAACCCCTCCGCCGCCGGGCCAGGTCTGTAAGACCCAGGGGACGCGAAATTATCTGTTTACATGTTTTGACGGGAGTCAGGGGTCTTAGCGGGAACCGGACGTTACGACCGAATCGGAGTTTCCATCCTTTTTACTCGCGCTGTCAGTCTCCTTTGTTTGGATGCGACAGCTCACACAACTCAATAATAATAATAATAACGTTAACCGGTCCACAAGCACCTCAACCAAATAGCCCAGTTCATTTTGTTGTCTATTCTTTTCAATAGTCTTATGCCAACCGGTGACTGTCCTTGGCTACACTTCTGTAGTGTATACAGGGATAGTCGCCGGCTGGTGTCACATCACATTATAGTAAAACTGTCAATCGAACGAGCCTCTACGTGTTGGCTTCGGCCCCAGCAACGCCTTCCAAAAGTCCGGGACATCATTGCCCGTGGTTATGGTACAACTGACATACATAATAATAATGTCCTCCAACCGATTACAGCTACGGCGGCCAATCGCCACGATCACCCACGCACGCAGGATATATTATAGTGCTCAAGTGTGTAAGTAAACACAAGTGCACACTTTATACCCTTGCCCTAATATTCCGATAGGACACCAGTGTGAAACGACCGGAGAGGGATCGGGCGCAGGACCAACGACTTAACGTGCTTTCCAAGGGGTACAAGACCGGCAACTTCCAGATTCCGGGCTAGCACTAATTTCCTACCGAAAACTTAGGCACAAATTTTTGGCCCAACCCGGATCGAACCCGACACCTCTAGTGCAGCCGTCGCTTTAAAGAGCGATCCACTAAGGCGCCACGCAGGATATATTATAGTACTCAAGTCACAAGTTACCCTCATATTCCGATGTGATACCAGTGTGACACGACCGGAGAGGGATCGGGCGCAAGACCAACGGCTTACATTTTTTTATTATTTGAAAGAAATGGGGTGAGCCTTGCGTCTCATAGCCACTGCGACCAGTAGATGATCCATTGTGGCAGCGCCGTAACCTATTACAGCACCTCATGTAGCTCCAGTTCCAGGACAAACCCGAGTATGGAGCTGATGGGGGAGCTTTTGATCTCGTCTGCCGAGATCATCTGTGCTCCCAGGTGCCGGCTTCTGCAGCGGTGCAGCGCTATGCACTCGCCGAGGACGTGGCAAATCGTTTCCTTGTTCTCGCGACAGAACCTGCAGATTTTGGTATCTGAAAGGCCCATGTTGTGCAGGTGCTTGTTTAATTTGCAGTGCCCCGTGAGGGTCCGAGTGAGTGCTCGAACATCTCCTCTACTCAGTTTTATTATTTCGACAGCTCGTTTCTGATCGAACGCCTGTATCAACGCCTTGGACTGTTCTAGTTGAGGTAGTCTTTTCCTTTACGGCTTAACGTGCTTTCCGTTAACTTCCAGCCGTATCTACCGTATCAATTATACGGGGCCCCCGGGCCACGGGGGCCCCCAAAGTGTTTAAGGAAAAAAAACTTTCTAATTTCTACCCCCTCTTCAATGGGAAATGCTCTGATGAGTTATTTCAACTTATCCCATCCTCCCCTTTCCACTTCCGAACAAAACGTGCTGGACAGCGTTGCCAGCCGCATACCATCCAGACAATGGCGGCGCGCACCAAGAGATCTGGCTCCTCGTTCCTGCCCCAAGCCATCAAGGCATGGAATGCCCTCCCAGCTCATGTGTTTCCTCCTGCATACAATCCTGGGTCTTTTAGGCGGGGTGTGAAGCGGCATCTCAGCAGGCCATTAGGGTGAGGATGGCAGACTTAATGGGTACTTTGTTAGTTCTTTTGTGCCTGTCAGCCTCATATTTGGATTTTACGGCCGCTTACCATCAGGCGGAGTGAGGTCATCCTGATGGCCTTTCTATAAAATTTATTTTATTTTAAAAATGACAAAATTCAATAAAGGAATTACTTTTTTTTCCCGCCTTAAGCGTGCGTTCCAAAGTTCAAAAAAATATTTGTAAAATGATTAAATTATGTTATGATAAATAAATTTCTTTTCACAATATTTTTTTCTTTTGTGATAAAATTTTTTTTATACGGGGCCCCGACAAGGCACGCTACGCCACTGGCTAACACTAATTTCCTACCGAAAACTTAGGTATCTACACATTTTTGGCCCGACCCGGGGATCGAACCCGGGACCTCTAGCGCAGCCGTCGCTTTAAAGTGCGACCCACTACCCACTGCGCTACGGACTACCGAGGCAGTCAACATAATCACTCAAGCAAGGAACCTATCCCCGGTCCCTCGGGCCGTGTAACCTGTAAGCGCCCGGATTTTAGGGTTAACTCCGAAACGTATGAATTGTTGATGTTGCTAAATGGCGTAATGGATAGCCTTTTGAGCGGTGTAGGGTTGATTGTAATGTCTAATTCATTTGTTTGGCTAATAAAGGGATGTTTTTGGCAGACGAGCCTCGTCATTTTAGCGTGTAAATCTCGGTTGTGTTCGAACCTGGTGCTTTGGAGCCCTATAACGGCTGCCTAGTGTGTCGTAGTGTTGTCACGAGACGTAAAGATCATAGTTGATAAATGTACCTAAATCTTTGTTAGTCTAAGTAACTCCGAGTTACTTAAATAATAAATAAATAGTAAAAGTGTTTGCCGAGAGGTTGTAACCCCGAAATTATTGTTTCAAATAGATCCGGTTTAGTAGCTAAAAATTAAAATCTGTTGGCGTCGCGAGTGTGCCCTATTCGTCACCTTAACATTAAGTATAGCAGGGTAGATACTAATTAAATATTATCGTAACCCCAGTTCATATCTTGAGCTGCAGGTCAAGAGTAGTCTTCGGGTTATCAGATGACATTTAGACTAGTTTTAACCGTGGAAGAGTCTCGCTTCGACATGAATGGTCTGGCTCTACCGGAGTGATACCACGGCCACAGTAGATATATAAGGTAAGTAAGTGGTGTATCTAAGGAGCGTTTTTTCTATTTTAGTCGAAATTTACTGTTGTCTGCTGTAATTTACGAGTTACGATCACAATTACATTTTGGGGGGTCGGAGATGGAGATTGATATGGGGGGGATGGTGGGACCTCACTGTGTCTTGGCCCGAGCGATCGGGTGCATGACCAATACCTTAACGTGGTTTCCAAGTAACGAAACAAAACGTTATGAAAAGTATGTCTAATTTTATGTATCTTTGCGTAGCTTTTTGCAACTTTAGGAATCATTTTGTGTACCTTTGTGCACGAATATTGTATGCTAGTATTATGCTTATTTCTTAAGAAATATCATTAGTTCTAATTTAACACGCACCAGATGATCCTTGTTGCACCTAGGACCCCGCGATCACGGCCCGGTACTTAAACCAGTAGTCCCAAGGTAAGAATAATATTTTACAAAAATAAGAGACAACCCTATACGGTAGGTAACTTTCTGTCCAAAATGGCGGAGTGTCGATACTGCTTTAGCGTGCCACGGCGTCACAGAAAACCGGCGTAAAGCAGCGTCTATGTGGTTCAAGGTTCTATCTCGGGAGAGGAGTTTAAAGGTCGGCAGCGCACTTGTGACTCTACTGGTTTCGCGAGTGTTTATGGGCGGTAGCAGTCGCTTACCATCAAGTGATCCGTCTGCTCGTCTGACACCCTTCACATAAAAAACTGACTTTACAGACAAACCAACACCCACACATTAATTACGGCTTTTTATCTTTATACGTTATTTACTCAACATGATAAAGACCAACAAATTCGTAGATATGTTTTTAAAAACAATTATACAGGGTGTCACGTCACCCTGTTGGTGTAGTGGTTTAAGTACCGGGCCGTGATCTCGGGGTCCTGGATCAACTCTCGGTTCGAGCAAAGAGTATGTTTCGAGTTTTTCGAAAAAAGCACGGGTTTGTGATCACCAATGCCGCATTAGGCAAGCGTAGTGATTAAGCTTAATTCCATCATAGTAGCGATGACTTGATTTCTATGATGGAGGCCTTTGCTCTGCAAGGTATAATATAAATATGAATAAATAAATATTTCACAACATCACATACATTGATCAGACTCCGAGATAGGTAGCTCAGGCACCTGTGTTACGGATATTAGAATCAACAGTGGGATTACAAGTATATACATATAATACTTTTCTTTTGTAAATACATACTTACAATATATAGCAAACACCCAGACGAATACAAACAAACGTGTTCATGCACACAAATGTTTGTACTGTGCGGGGATCGAACCCGCAACCCTTGTATCAGAGGCAGCGTTCACTACCACTGTTCCAATCGGGTCGTCATATCTATCAATCAATCAATATTAATCAATATTCAATATTTCACAACATCACATACTTGATCTGACTCTGAGATAGGTAGCTCAAGCACCTGTGTTACGGATATCAGAACCAACAGTGGGATTAGAAATATAATATTATATAATAAAAATTAGACGAATTTCGAAAAGTGGTAGAACAAATGATTCCCAGTTGCGTCCAATGCTGTCGCTTCGAAGCCCGGGGTACGCTTGGACTATGATATAAGATTCGGGATGTCTGATAATTACAATGAAGCGACTGACCATAAGTAGTTGACCATGTTTAAGTAAGTAGTCCATTTTGTTCGCGCATTTTGAAACAAGAGGGCGCCAGCTTATTGATTGCGCCCGGGCGCTTCTTGAGCTACAGCCCACCCCTGCGTCCAAAGCTGCTGTTCTGGACCCCGGGGTACGCTCAAACCTTAATTCAGGATTGAGGAGTCTGGTCTGCCGTCTGACCTTCGCAACTCTTTAACAGGGGAACCAGACCAATCACGGTTACACGTTTCAGAAACTATCCGAAACGTGCAGGTTTCCTCACGATGGATTTTTGACAGACCATTTGATCCACATTCAAATTTAAAAGATTCTTTATTTGCACAGACTTGTACACCCTGTATAGTAGAAAAGTTCCCTGTATAGTGTTATAGTTAAAGCTTTGAAGTCACAACCAACAAGTGTGTGTAATTAAATTATGATGAAAGCCATCCAGCTAATATTTTTAATCGCAAGTTTAAAACACATTCATGCTATGTTGTCTATTGACGTTACAGCTAATAATGTGAGTGATATTGAAATAAAATATTCCGGAATCGACATGAAAGTGGTGACAAATGATGAAATAAAACTATTCAAGATTAACAACAGAAACTTATACAACGCCCTCAAAAAATATTATGGAACGAAACCCAACAACGCATACTTGAAGAGTCCAACACCGTGGGGCGACTTGTATAAAACGTACAATTGGGAACAGATAACAAGAATCTTAACGATAAAATCAGTAAGAATCAAAAGCATAGAAATGAAGCCGGTGATTTTAGACTCTAAAGATTTCGAGAATCACTCTGATGATAAAGTTTTAAAAGTTAATACTGGCATAAGTCAGACCATAGAGAACTCAATGACGACTACTTGGTCTGAAACCCATGACTTAACTGTAAGTCAAGAAGTAGAATATGATGTTAACGTTATTTTCGCAAAACTATCCGGTAAAACTGGAATCTCTTACACATCCTCTTGGGGTAAATCTATAGAAAAATCTGAAACTTTAACTATTGGATCAACGGCGTCTGTAGAGACTGAATTGAAACCTAAGCAAGCGGTTAAAGCCGTTTTAACAGCTACAAGAGGATCTTTGGAGCTGGAAGTGGTATATGTGTCGTCGCTTCGAGGGAACGTGGTGGTGAACTTCAAGAAGGCCCACAATGGGCACCATTTCCTGGGCCCGCATGTGGAGGCCGTGATGAAGGCAGGTGGTCTGTCCAACGAGCGGTTGACGACCCAGATGATCAAGGTTGCTCTGTACACGGATGGCTCGCACAAGTTGTATGATCAAGCCACAGGACTACCCCTGTAATAGAATGTATCTCACTTACTTCATCAGTCAGTCAGTTTTCGCTTATTAGAAAAAAATAATAAATAAATCTTTATTTTTACAGTACAAATGTTTTACAGTACTGGTAGCCCCCAAATTAGGTAATCCTGTCTCTTGGGGACTAGACTTTATGTTTTACATTACGGCGTTGTTAGATTATTTTAGATTTATAATACCTATATTATTGTATATACTTATGATAGTGACACAATCTAATATATAATTAATTTTTATATACAAAAATACAAAAATTTTAACAGTGGGAGAGCCACGCTTCGGCATGAATGGGCCGGGTCGACCGGAGTAATACCACGTCCTCACAGAAAACCGGCGTGAAGCAGTGCATACGCTGTGTTTCGCTGCGTGAGTGAGGGTACCGAAGGCCCAATCCAGGGGAAGGGGGGTCAAAAGGTAAGCAGCGCTCTTGTGACACCACTGGTGTTGCAGGCGTCCATGGGCGGCGGTAATCGCTTACCATCTGGTGATCCGTCTGCTCGTCTGCCACCTATATCATAAAAATAAATAAAAATACAGTCTTAAGAAAGAGTAGAGTAGAGATTTGATTAGTTTTATTGTTCTCTTTTTAGCAATTACAATAAATGTAAAAATGTCCTCCAAACCGATATTTCGGTCATGGCGGCCAATCTCAGCGATCAGCCGTCGACGCAGGACATATTATAGTGCACAAGTATTTGCGCAGACACAAGTGCACTCTCTATTCCCGTACCCTCTTATTTCGATGGGAAGAGGTATTAGGCGCAGGTCCAACGGCTTAACGTGCTTTCCGAGGCACGAGGGTACAAGACCGCCAACTTCCAGACTCCGGGCTAACACTGAGAATTTTTAAGAGAAAAAGTCAGCTACAAATTTTGGCCTGATCCGGGGATCGAACCCGGATCGAAATCGATTTTTTGAAAAAAAAAAAACCTTTGCTATTAGGTTTTCAGACCTCTCTCTCGGTTAGTAGGTATATAATAATGATTGCTGACAGAGTTGTTGTGTTGTGACAATAATTTTTAAGGACGATAATAGAAAACAAATAGAGAACATGTATTTAACACGTTAGCTGCGGCACCAATTTTTGCATACTTTCCGTTCCTGCGGCACGAGGTATAATCGGCCCGTACCGTGACCAGACGTTAGGGCGACACGCGGTCTATTAGACCCCACCTCCTTTTACAGACTAAAATTCATTTTCTGGCGCGAAATCAAAGATAAATGAGAATTTTGGTCCTAATTGATATAGACAGTGAATTGATGAACCCTAATCCACCGTCGCCCCGGGATCTGATGGCTAGTTTAGGAATTATTAGCAAAACAAAATATGGGATCTTATACACCTCGTAACGCACTGAAATAGGGCAAATTTTCGCTGCGATTAGTGATGGGAAAAATAATATCGACGTTTTTAAACTGTCTTAACTACGCAACGACTTGGCCGATTTTGATCAATTATATCTCATTAGATCGTTTTAAGGGCAAAACCTGGCAAAACAACACAAAGTAATCAAAGGATACATTTTTTTAAATAATCTAAATTGTGCTTGAAGGCGCCATAAAGAATAAAAAACCGGCCAAGTTTCAATTTTTTTTTTTTCAATAAATTTATTTATTCAAATAAAGGTTTTACATTTTTAAAAACTACCTTGCCTATGCTAAGCCGAGGCTTGTGTTACAGGCAATGGTTGTCTTCCTAAATGTGTACAGAATATTAAAAAAAATATAGTTTCAAGTTGGTATAAAGGAGAGGATTAATCATGTTTATTGCTTAAGAACTAAGAACCAGCTAAGAGTAAATATTTCAGTTATCAATGAAGAATTTATTAATTGCCGAGATATTCACTGTTTTAATAATTTTATTTATTTTATTTTATTTTATGTTATACTCGTTTATCAATAACTATATTAAATATGTGTGTATGCGTGTGTGTGTGTGTGTGCGTGTGTGTGTGTGTGCGTGTGTGTGTGTGTGTGTGTGTGTGTGTGTGTGTTTGTGTGTGTTTGTGTGTGTGTGTGAATGGGCGTGTCTGTATGTAGATGTTTGTACGATGTTTCCCGTGGGTATATATTATAACAATTATGCTTTCTTACTTTATAATGTGTAGCAAGCTCTCGGTTTGGTCATAATTTTTTGTAAGTAACCATTCGTGGATCATATTTCTACATTTGAATTGTGTTGCTGAGTATATGTCTACGTCTTGACATGTCTTATTGAATAAGAAATTACTCAGAAAGCAATAATGATGCTGAGCAAATGACGTTCGAAATAATTCTGTGGTATAAACTTTATCCTTACGACGTTTGTTATGATGAATGACCAAACTACCAGCACCTTTCTTTTTTAATAAAAGTCTACTAATGAAAAGTTGCCTCACAGATAAAACTCTCCATTACCTCTCCATTATTGGAAAATAATGGATTACGGTTTATGCATAAGGTTTATCTTTCTATTTGTATATGAAAATCTTAATGCGGTTCACAGAATAGAAAAAAAAGGCAACCAGAAGTAGAAAAGAAACTGTCCTATTTATTCTGCCTCGGGCTTTAAAAATACACTTATTAGAACTTGAATTAACATTAAAAAATCAGTATCAATATACTTTTTTTATAAAAATCTCAATATATATGTTGTACTTATTTATGAGTGTTTTTCATTGAAACAGGGTAGACAATAAGATTTTTTGCACTGAGTGCACTGAGTCAAAATCTTTTTGGATTTTTTATCAGCTTCACGAGATGGTAAAAAAGTGCGTAGTTTTTGGTAACAAACAACACATCTTCTCCTTTTTTTCACCGTTTTCGAGGCAAGGGCGTGAGCTTTCAGGTGCTGAAAAATAACAAAAATGTAAAGATAACGTAATAAAACTGACATTGTTACTTAGGTTAGATCGTAGAATAACAATGATAATGTAGGTATAACTGGATCTGCAATGATGGGCTTTGGGGACGTGTAACAGAAACAAGTGATGCGTTATAACTCTTTGTTTATTACCTACTAACTTACTTATATACTAGCCTAACTTAGGGGCGAGGTGCGTCACACACTACACCTCCCCCGTTTTTTTTTTTTGGAAAATAATTACTCAAATTATTTTTTAAACATAAAATTTTTAAACTTTGAAATAAAAACTGAATCGAAATTAATAATTTGGCGTAAAAAATTAAGAGCAATAGTATCATACCATAAAAATTAAAATTTGATTTGATAAAATTCCATTTATATTTCCTATTAAAATAACAATATTTATACTAACTTAATACTACTGTTGGCAACCCTGTAAATATTATAATTTAAATGTAAAAAGTATTTAGAGAAATTTAATTAAAACAATTTCCAAATAAAAACTTTATATATTTTTTACATGTGTATATTTAAAACATTTGACACCGAGAACTCAACAATAAAAATAACAAAAAAGAAAGGACATCATAATATTTTAAATTTCTATTGAAATTACATTTATCAGCACTTATTTATAATTCACAGCACAAGTAGGTCACTTACATTTATACATAACAAAAAAAATACAACTGATTAATTTCAAGTCTTCCTTTCAATAATTAATTGTTCCCATAATTTGTATAATATATTCATTAGTCACTCAGAATTCTTCATCATCGTGTAAATTAAGTTTACCCTTTACAAAAAAAAAAAACACCTCTTCAAATTCTATGCTAAATATTATTTATTTTCCATCTCCATTACTTTACAAACAAAATCAGCAATATATTAGTCTCAGAAACTTTCTCATCATTTTCTCATACTCGTATTTATTCTTATCTTACATTCCTTTCAAATCTCTTTTTTTTTGAACAACACATTAAGCCAACTCTTGCTCGTTATTTATTCATCATCATTCGTACAGTATCGGTACACTTTGCAACATAGGTACTTAGCCTATTTGCTTCATTTGCCTGGGCCCGGCATTATTGTACATTTTA
>CM032491.1:611951-630308 GCA_019059595.1 Marasmia exigua | reverse complement strand
TGAGGGTACGGAGGCACCAATGCAGGGGAGAGGGAGTTTAAGGATTAGCACTGCACGTGTGACTCCACTGCTGTCATGGCTGTTCAAGGTAAAACGTCAGCTCGGTAATAAAGATGCATCTTTTAATGCTTGTGTGGAGACAAGCGAGCATGCGGATCACCTTTTTTATAGGTGATAGGTAGCAGACGAGCAGACTAATCTCCTGATGGTAAGCAATTGCCGCTGCTCAAGGACACTTGCATCAATGGAGTCACAAGTACACTGCCAACCTTTAAACTCCCCTTTCCCCCGGATTAGGCCTCCGGTACCCTCACTCACGCAGCGAAACACAGAACAGTGCAGCTTCACACTGGTTTTCTGTGAGGCCGTCCATAGTATCACTACGGTCAAGCCGGCCCATTCATACCGAAGCATGGCTCTCCCACGGTAAGAATCACCTGATGGAAAGTAATCAACGCCGTCCACGAACATTTTTTTACCGCTTTAACAAACGAGCAGACGGCACACCTGAAGGTGAGTGATCCACCAGCCATGGACATGGCAACACCCGTGGTATCACATATGCGTTGAAACCCTTTTCTTGAACATCCGCGAAATCAGAGAGATCGCTAATGTGTTGCTGAGCTTTTTGAAAAGGTAACGCATATTTTGGAGTCAACCGAAGCATTCAATAAGCTCACCGTTTCCAAGCTGCAACCCTATCAGACCACGCCCACAGCATGCCACTCCCCCTGGCAGGCCCCGCCCCTCAGGGCCCGTCAACCCGCAGTCCTGGCAACCCTTCGCCCCGGACGGCTGGCTTTATCACGGACCAAGCGATCAAAATAAAGAAAAGTGCTGAAAGTGATAAGAACTTATAATAAAAAAAAAATTATGAAATTTCGAAATTAATTTAATATTTTTTTAACTGTCTTCACGCAAAAAAAACGAATTAAGTGGGTGTGAGTGAGTTATACATATTTAGGTGACGGGTAGGGCACACTAGCGAGGCCATTCGATTGTAATTTTTAGCTACTAAATCGGATCGATTTTAAACAATTTCGGGGTTACAATCTCCCGGCAAACATATATACTAATTTATTAAATAACCATGCACAAATGTGGGGTCCGTTTTTGTAATCCAAAATTCGAGTGCAAAAGCAGACCAAACAGTTAACTATAAGTATTAAATAAATAGTATAGGCGTTTGCCTAGACATTGTAACCCCGAAATTGTTTAAAATAGATGCGGTTTAGTAGCTAAAAATTAAAATCGATTAGCGTCGCTAGTGTGCCCTAGCCATCACCTTAATGGCTATTCTCCTTTCGGTTTATCATGATATCGCTGACAGCAGGACAGAGTTATACGTGAGTCACACGTTAGAAAGAGACTGACGTAAAAATGTATAGAGTTTGACATCTGTCACCCATATCATGCTAAAGCGAAAGGATTTATAATAGAAAATAATGATGTATGTAGAAAAACTTACGGGAAAAAATCATAGACATAATTATTGGATTAAGTAATTAAAGTATGTATAAATATTAGTGTAATTTCTATTATTATAAAACGTGTGGTGTTAAAAGTAATCGAAAAAGAAATGGAAATATTTAAAAGTGCTTAAGAACTAAGAAGAATTTTATATTATTTTAGTGACATCTAACAGGTGAGTAGTTACCTTAGTCCTAAGTTATTCATTATACACTAGTATCTATGACACTATCGTGAAGTAAGTTCTTCATTGTTTATGGAAAGCAAGGTTAACAAAACCGGCCAAGTGCGAGTCGGACTCGCCCATAAAGGTTTTCGTTGCAACAAGTAAGATATTACTTAATTGTAAAACAATTGAGTTGACTAAATAAAAGGTAGATTGCGGTTTACGGTTTATAAAGTATTAAAAAAAACTACTCAACTTCAAACCAAGATTCGTTCTTCAAAAAAATCAAATAAGTCAAAATTCTTTTAATATAGAATTTTAAGGGGAGGGGAGGGAAACACCTTTTACAAGTTTGAGAGCGTCTGTTCCGCAAAGTATGAAGTTTAGAAAAAAAATACATATTAGAAACCTCAACATCATTTTTCAAGACCTATCCATAGATACCTCACACGTATAGGTTTGATGAAAAAAAAATAGACTGTCAGTTCTAAATTTCAACTGAAACTATAATTTTTTTTCCTATTTTTAACCCCCGACGCAAAAACGACGGGGTGTTATAAGTTTGACATGTCTGTGTGTCTGTGTGTCTGTCTATGGCATCGTAGCTCCCGAACAAATGAACCGATTTTGATTTTGTTTTTTTTGTTTGATAGATGAATAAGAGGGAGTGTTCTTAGCTATGTTGGATAAAATCGATCCAAGATGGCCACCGTCACAAAGATTTGGATTTTATGTTTTAACACAACTCCTACAATATGGGTATCATATAAAAGAAGCCCTTTTAGTAGCAGAATATATTAATTGTGAAAATTTTCAAAGCCAAGATGGCCGCCGTCCGAAAATGACGAATAACCTATTTGTTGTTCCAACTGTCTCTATTGATAGACAGGTATCAAATGAAAGAGCTTTAGTTGTGTCGGGTGTTTTTTAAATTTTCAATTTAATTTTTTGTGTAAAAATCGTAATGCGGTTAACAAAATACATCTACTTATTTACTAAGTTTAAATAGTATAGTTGTTATAGTTTCGGAAAAAAGTGGCTGTGACATACGGACGGACGGATAAACGGACAGACAGACAGAAATGAAAGAAGATTCTTTATTTTATAAGGGTTCCGTTTTTGACTACGGAGCGTGCAGGTTTCCTCACGATGTTTTCTCTCACCACCGAGCTAATGGTAGAAATACGCAGATTTTTTACTCAGCATTGTAAGATAAACGCAGGTTTTTAAAACCATAATTTACTCATTTTTGTCCCAAAAATGGCATTACCACTCAGTAGTATCACTTTTAACACCAAACCAAGACATCGGTATGCATTCCTAAATACCTTTTCCCTTTTAACGTATAAAAACGACATTGGCAGAGTTGTCTCGTAAGAGTAACATCAAGCCATAAAAAAAAGTATAAAAACAACACATCATACTTTAACCCTGTAGTTAGAATGTGTCGCCTCTACAATGAACTACTGATAAATAATGTCCTGTCTCTCATCCCTTGGAAGATGGGACGTGCTCTAGTGTGGGATGCTACCTGCGTCGACACTCTGGCACCGTCTCATCTTCCCGGGACTACGAGGAGTGGCGGAGCTGCGGCTGACGCTGCAGAGAGACTGAAAGCTACAAAGTATAGGCATCTATCTGGTGCCTACCACTTTGTAGCTTTCGGTGTTGAAACACTGGGCCCGTGGGGTTCCGACGCTCTCTCTTTCTTGCGTGACTTAGCTAAGCGTCTTGTCGAAGTCACGGGAGAGCCAAAAGCTGGCAGCTACCTCGCCCAGCGAATTTCCATCGCGATCCAGCGGGGTAATGCTGCCAGCATTTTGGGGACACTGCCACGGGGACCTACTTTGTTTTAACTTTCCTTTTTATTTACTTTTAGTTTAATTTTATTTCTTAGTTATTGTTTTAATTTTCTTGTGTTTTTGTTCCATAAATAATTATAATTCTATAGATATATTTAATGACAACCTGCCATGTTTCAAATGGGCACTAATAAAAAATATCTCCAAAAGTGTATAATTTAGACCAATATCATCATCATCCCATTTAAGTCCCCATTGCTTGGGCACGGGCCTCCCTCAATCACATGAGGGGTAATTGCCATACTCACCACGCTTGGCAGACGGGTTGGCGAGGGTTTTGATATAAATTCAGAGTTTTCCTTCTCTGGGTGCTGATGATCATGCCAGCAGCTTTACCTTAGTCGCCTTTTACGACACCTCAGTAAGAGTGAGGGTGGCCTATTCTACTCTGCCGGGGACCACACGGCCTTAGACCAATATAGCCGCACGTTACTTGTAATATTATTAATTATTATTTTAAGATCTGAGGTTTGCTTTTTTTAAAAATAGTATTTTTATTTAGTCTCATTGCTTTTGATGTCATGATGTGTACACATGTTTTTGGGATAATGTCTGGACTAAAAATATTTAATTTGTTAATTTTGATTCTATTTTGGTGTTATTGTTTTGTGTGCCAATAAATAAATAAATAAATTAGTAACGGCTTCGCACGATTTTTCAAGAAAGTCTTTATATGAAAAGGCTCAGTCTGTATGGCTATAGATTTTTTTTTAATATGGCTCTACCCGAAGATAATTTGCCAAAGTCAAGAGGTAGGCAACAGTCGAAGTCAGTCAAAGTTAGAGTCACTCAATAAAACGCCGGTGTTTTTACGTTTTATCGACCTGCGGATTCAGCTGATATCACTCTAAAAGCAATCGCGGGTTTTAAGACTCTATTAGGTCCAAGCAAGTTGTCACGAGACAACTCACTCGACTCGACACACAATAGCAGTGTTAAAAACGATACAATCCAACGATTCTTATTATTAGGATCAATTCGCGGCACTTCACTGTACAAATAAACACCGTATTTGTTCACTCAAAACCAAGACACTAATTTATAAACTTTTTTTTATGCTTCAGGCGGACAAACAAGCAAGCGAGTCACCTGATGGAAAGTAATCAACGCCGCCCATGAACATCCGCGAAATCAGAGAGATCGCTAATGTGTTGATGGCCTTTTTAAAAAGAGTACGTGAACAGGAACTATCTAAGTCCCGTAGGTTGGTCTTTTGGTACCACTGCTTGATCTTTGATTAAGGTTAATGAAATAAAAACACTTTGTACTCATAAAAGCATGGAACAATTTATTTGGTTGAACTGGGTACTTATCTAGCCGAAAAATCGTAATACATGCGCGATGCAAAAACGTACAACGCCATCTATTAGTACATATTTGAACAAAATTTTTACTTAGCCTACATTTTACCTCTTTTGCACTTAACATTACCGCCCACCAAGGACATTTAGTGGAAGAATGTCCTTCATCAGGAACACAATCCGCCCACCATGAACTACATGTCTACTACAACAAATATAATCTAAACATAACAATATAAAATTTAAATATTTTTATTACTCCTTAAACAATCTCAATTATCCTGGGTAGGTAGTACACACAATTTGGATGTAGGTCTCTTTAAAATGGAGGACTTGACTTGAATAGAGACTACACGGGTAAGACCATCACTACCTGGATGTTTTTTGATTATTTTGCCCATTAGCCACCGACCAGGTGGCAGATCGTCTTCTTTAATCAATACTATATCACCTATTTCTGGCTCTGGAACCTGATAATTCCATTTATAGCGATTTATCAAATTAGATAAATATTCTTGCGACCAACGTCGCCAAAAGGATTGAAGCATCCTTTGAACAAATTGCCAACGTGTTAATAAACTAACATTAGACTGACTATAACTTGAAACATCAGGCACCGCTAGTAGTGGCCCACCAATGAGAAAATGACCCGGTGTTAAGGGCCTCGGGTCATTGGGATCTGAACTATCTACGGTAAGTGGTCGCGAATTAAGACAGGCTTCTACTTGAGCCAAAAAAGTAGACATTTCTTCGAAAGTCAGTGTTGTATCACCCACTACACGTTTGAGATGGAATTTTGTGGATTTTACCCCAGCTTCCCACAATCCTCCGAAGTTGGGAGCATGAGGTGGTATGAACTTCCATTCTGTCCCACAAGATTCAAGATACTCTGCAATATCTGGTGAATATTATTGAGCTCCTTTAATTCTTTTGAAGCCCCTACAAAAGTGGTACCATTGTCACTCCATAGTTGAGCACAGTGGCCACGTCGAGAAGTAAAACGCCTAAATGCTGCTATAAAGGATTTGGTGCTCATATCGCTCACGACTTCTAAATGGATAGCTCGAGAAGCCATGCACACAAACAGGCATATGTACCCTTTATAGGAGCGGTTTCCTCTTCCCTTGGTTGTCCTTATTCGTATTGGGCCAGCATAATCTACACCGCTGTGCAAGAAAGCTCTTGCGGGTGTACATCTTACCGTTGGAAGAGATCCCATAAATTGGGTTTGGACTTTTGCATTTTGTCGGACACAAATTACGCATTTACGAATATGCTTCTTAATTAAACTCTTGACACCTATTATCCAATATGCCTCTCTCAAGTAGTTGGTCATCAACTGGACGCCGCCGTGTAAAGTATTTTTATGGGCGTCGTCGATTAAGAGTTTTGTGAAGTATGAAGTATTGGGTAATATAATTGGATGTTTGGTATCTTCTGATAATTGGGATTTCTGAATTCTACCGGTTACTCGCATTATTCCTTTATTGTCTATATATGGACATAAAGATCTTAGTTTTGAACTTTTCTGTAAATATCTGTTAGTCTGTAATTGTAAATACTCTTCGTTAAATTCTTCATTTTGCACTTTTTTAATACAGCAAATTAATGCTTCTTCTATTTCAGTTTTCGATAAATAAGTGGTGCGCTTTTCCTCGACTTTGAGAAACCGTCTACAATAAGCGATAACTCTGAGTAACCGTGAAAATGAGGAAAAGCGTTGCATTAATGTATCCTTTGTCATTTTACTGAAATATGACTTTATAGCTTCATCTAGATTTGGTTTCAAGTCCTTTGGTTTGCTGTACGGTACGTTACGTTCTTGAAGAAACTTCGGACCTGAAAACCAGAGCTCATTATTTGCAAGTGCATCTGGCTGAACACCTCGAGAGGCACAATCAGCGGGGTTGTCCTTGGAAGCTACGTGGTACCATTGCGATGAGTCTAGTGTAGTTAGAATTTCAGAGACTCTGTTGGCCACAAAAGTCTTCCATTTACTGGGGTGGCTGTTAAGCCATGCCAAGACCACCGTTGAATCTGTCCAAGCCTTGATATTCATTTTATGAACGCCCATGACTTCTGCAACTTCAGCCAATAATCTAGCCAATAATGTTGACCCACAAAGTTCCAATCTGGGTATACTGACTTGTTTGATTGGAGCTACTCTGGTCTTGGCTGCTAAAAGCGACACATGCACTTTTCCATTGGCCTCAACCACACGTAAATAAACAACGGCTGCGTATGCTAATTTAGAAGCATCGCAGAAGCCGTGCAATTCACGGATGTCCTCTGTGATCCCAGTGCCCAACCATCGGGGGATTTGAACTGAAGTAAGTCTCCAGAGTCCGTTGCGGTAAGTACTCCATTCATGTTTCAATACTTCGTCAATCGGTTCATCCCATGTTATGCCAGCTAGCCATAATTTCTGGATAAACATCTTTGCTAAAATTATGCTAGGAGCTAACCAGCCTAGGGGATCATACAACCGTGCTATAATTGATAGTATTTTTCTTTTAGTTTCAGGTCCAGACTGCGCCATGGGGAGGTTTACTGAGTACCGGAATTGGTCTTCGCTTCTGTCCCAGGTAATTCCTAGAATTTTTGTTATACTTTCTTGGTTTATATCAATTTCTTTATCTGTATTTGTATTTGCATGATCTTTTTCTATTCTTAGTTTTCCATTTTGTTCTTTATTATCTATTTGTAGTGTGCTCTGCTGGTTTGTGTTTTGCTTTTCCCTTCTATCGATTTCCATTAGTAATTTTTCATTGTTACTATTCCATTTTTGCAATAGAAACCCACCCTTCATTAATAGCTCTTTCATTTGCAGGTACAAAGTCATTCCTTCTTCAACATCGCTGCATCCAGTCATCAAATCGTCCATGTAAAAAGACTTAGCTATCTTTGATGAAGCTAACGGAAAGTTCTTGGCTTCATCAATTCCAACTTGATTTAATGACCGTACTGCTAAAAATGGAGCGCAGGCGGTACCGAAAGTTACAGTCAATAACTCATAATCTTGTATTTCTGTTTCAGGGTCTTCACGCCACACAATCCGCTGAAATATGGTGTCTTCCTCGGCAATTCTAACCTGGCGGTACATTTTAACTATGTCCGCGACCAGTACTATAGGATGTTCTCTCCAGCACAACACCAGATGTCGTAAGTCTGGCTGAAGTTTGGGACCTACCATTAGCATTGCATTCAAGGAAATTCCAGAGCTGTTTTTGCTAGAAGCGTTAAAAACAACTCTTACTTTAGAAGTTGTTTTATCATCTCTGATCACAGCGTGATGAGGTAGGTAGACAGCATCGTTTGATCTTAAATCATCTTTTTCTACAGGTCTCATATGGTTTAACTGTAAGTATTCGTTAATCACTTCGACATAGCTCTCCTTCAATTTAGGATTCTTCGATAATCTCCTTTCTAATGCTTTAAACTTTTTTACAGCTATTTCCCTGGAATTATTACCTACGCACTGGAGTTGACCTTTACGAAAAGGTAATTTGACAACATAACGACCTTCAGTCGTTCTTTTTTTGTTGTCGACTTGAAGATTTCTTCACATTTCTGCTCTTCTTCTGTCCATATAACTTTAGAATTATGTGGTTGGTCTTCGATCTCCCAAAATCGTTTTAATGCATCGTCCTCGTTTATTTGTGCATGCATAACGGATATTTTAGGATTATTTTTACTTTGACCTGATGTTTCAGAACTATCTTGAACTACACCGGATACAATCCACCCCAATGCAGTGTTCTGAGCAATAAGTAGGCCATCTGGACTTTTTTGAACGCCATCTTTTAATATTTGACTAAACGCATTAGCTCCAAGTAATAAGTCAATCTTACTTGGGGTGTTGATTTGCGGATCAGCCAAGTGTAATGTTTGTAATTCTGACCAATTTACTATTTCAATTGGTTGCTCTGGTAATTGTGATATAATAAGACTTTTTAAAACATATGCTTTAAGTTTGATCTGATATTTTGGATCTGTCCGGGACTGGAGTGTTATTGCGACTACATTTTTTAATGTTGTAGAACCTTTGTCACCTAATCCCATTACAGTTCCCTTTACCGGCTTTTTTTTCAACCGTAATAATTGCACTGTCGCTTCTGTTATGAAGCAAGCTTGTGACCCTTGGTCAATCAAAGCTCTTACTACATGTTTTCCACAAATCTCAGACTCGGCATTTACTAGCGCCGTTGCTAATAAAACCTGTCCACATTGGGAGACCTTTCGTGTTGACATGCACGACACTATTGTAGATGTACTAGTCGAAGGAGTAGTAGTCTCAATCCGCTCTTTTTGATCAGTCTTATTTAATTCTAAATGTAAGAGCGAATGGTGTCGTCTTTTGCAAAGCCTACAAGTAGTTAACTTTTGGCAATCATGGCTCGTGTGATTACTTCCTAAACAATTAAAACAAATACGATTCTTTAGTACATAGTCACGTCTCTGTTCAATATTTAACTTTGCGAATTTCTTACAGAAACACAACTTGTGTTCTTCAGAACAGTACTCACAAGCTATACTGCTGGTGTTTGTAGCAAGCATAACCTTTGGTTTCGCATGAGGGCCACTATTATGATGTACTGGTTTCTTTTGATCAATGAATTCCAATGCGCGGAAACGATTTTCTAAGAAAACTTTAAATTGAGCTAACGTTGGCAAGTTGTTCGTATCTCCTTCAGAATTATACAACTCCCACTGCTTCCGAGTCTCAGGGTCTAATTTAAAGGCTACTATATGGATAATTATCACGTCCCATGAGCTAACATCAATTTCAATATTTTTCAGCGCATTTATACAGTCCATGGTGGTGTCCAAGAGTTCTTTCAAACCCGAAGCAGATTCATTATGTAATCGTTTTTGACCAAACAAACGTTTCAAAATATTGTTTGCAAGGAATTTCTTATTATTGTAACGCTTCTCCAGAAGGGACCAACATTGACTGTAATTTGCACTGGATATAGGTGTATACCTTATAAGTTGTTCTGCTTCACCCGTCAGGTGGCTTTTTAAATAATGCAATTTTTGTACATTATCTAAAGATTCGTTCTTATCAACTAAAGATACAAATAAATCACGGAAAGTGGTCCATTCCGAGTAAGCCCCCGAGAATGTAGGGATTGTAATTTTTGGAAGTCGTACAAACTGACTAGGGGCATCGCCACTTGTCTTTAACTGACAATCATTTTCCAGTTTTAAATAATTATTAAGAGTTACTTTCATTAAGGATTTATAAATTAAATATTCTTCTTCAGTACATTCATATATTTCGTTTTTTACATATAATGACTCGGCTAACTTAACTTGATCTGATAATTCGATTATTTTACTATTATTGGACCTAAACGATGACCAGTCTTTTTCTAAATTTTCTAATCTGGCCTCCACATATTCTTTACTAATTCTTTCTTTCGGACTTTTCTTGAAATTTGATAAACTCTTTTTAATTGACTTTTGTAAGTCTAATTGTACATTAATTAATTTATCCATATTAAATTACTATTGAACTGCAAATGCTATTAAGAGATAAACAAACTAGACAAATTTCACAAGTAAACAATTCTGAGCAAAATATTTTCTAAGTGTTTTGTTAATCTGGGGGAAATTGGGCATAGTGTCCCCGTTCCCTCGTTTTTTTGTAAAACTATTCTAAGTCCTTATTATCTAACATGCAAAATATTCTAAATTCCTTACCAAACCACAAATTGTCCTTAAGTTCATAAAATGTTCACGAAAATAATTCTAAGTCCAAACTGTCTCTTTAATCTTCTATCTACACTAAGTTTATGATTCCGATGAAATAAGGTTGAAAATTGTTCACTAAAATTTGAATAATTTGTGCAACTCACGCTTGACACTTCACTGTACAACACCTGATGTCCTTCCTGTGTCGTGATTACGTCACCTCGCTGCTTCCGCTTGTGTGACGTCAATCGCAAGCACGTCCCGCGCCAACTGCTCGTCCGCCTGTGACGTCACGAACGCCTCCGCTCCACCAGCACCTCGTCTGTCTCCATCACAGCACCCGGCACCTGTCCTGGTTATGGAACCGCACCTTATCCGCAGCAATCCACTGCGAGTGCGGGTTTGTGGTCGAACTGACCACAGATAGCTCAAAAAGTTGCCCTAACGTCCGGCCTCGTAGGACCATGAACAGGAACTATCTAAGTCCCGTAGGTTGGTCTTTTGGTACCACTGCTTGATCTTTGATTAAGGTTAATGAAATAAAAACACTTTGTACTCATAAAAGCATGGAACAATTTATTTGGTTGAACTGGGTACTTATCTAGCCGAAAAATCGTAATACATGCGCGATGCAAAAACGTACAACGCCATCTATTAGTACATATTTGAACAAAATTTTTACTTAGCCTACATTTTACCTCTTTTGCACTTAACAGTACGCTCTTCTCTTGAAGGCCCCTAAGTCGTAGTCATCCGGAAATACTCCTGCAGCCAAACTGATCCACAGAACTGAGGTACGTGGTAGAAAGTTCCGCGAGAAACGCACAGTATTAGACCGCCATCCATCGAGATGATGAGGATGGAATTACAATCGCTTGCGAGTGGTTTGATGTAAGAGTTCAGCTGCAGAGAGTAGATCAAACAGTTCCTCAGAGCACTCCCCATGATAGATGCGGTACCTTATAATTGCATCAGCCCACGCGGCTTGTTTTAGCCCTACCCGCCGAATCTCTACAGGGCAACCCATAGAGATTCGCCGGCACATACAGATGTGCGGGAGTCACAGAATCTGTCGCTTGTCAAGCCGTCGCGCGACAAACGTCGCGAGCAACAGATGTCTCCCGCGCGACATCTACCGCTATGCGACAGGATATTGCTGCCACGCCCCTGATGGTAACCATGACTGCCTACAAAATTGGGACAAAGTCCGCGCCACCATAGAAGTCCCTTGGGTTCTGGTGGTAGGAGTCAAACACACCGCGTGGGCTGATGCAATTCAAAGGTTTTAAATGAGAGTGAATAAACATGGTGTTAATTTGTGCAGCGAAGTGATCCTGATAATAAGAATATTTCACAACATCACATACATTGATCTGACTCCGAGATAGGTAGCTCAAGCACCTGTGTTACAGATATCAGAATCAACAGTGGGATTACAATTATATACATATAATATTTTTCTTTTGTAAATACATACTTATAATACATAGATAACACCCAGACCAATACAACCAGATATGTTCATGCACACAAATGTTTGCACTGTGCGGGGATCCAACCCGCAACCCTTGCACCAGAGGCAGCGCTCACTACCACTGTTCCAAACGGGTCGTTCCAAAGAGTCGTTGAACTGTATCGTTTTTAACACCGCAATTGTGTGTCGAGTGAGGTGTTACGGACAACTCGCTTTTACCTAATAGAGTCTTAAATCCCGCGATTGTGACTACCCACTTATTCTCAACTAGCGGCCCACCCCGGCTTCGCACGGGTACATACACACACACACACACACACACACACACATACACAATTCTTTTTTGCGTCGGGTTTCAAATAATATACCCTATGTTACTCGGAGATAATGTAGCTTTCCAACGGTGAAAGAATTTTTGAAATCGGTCCAGTAGTTTCGGAGTCTATTCATTACAAACAAAGCTTTCTTCTTTATTATATTAGTATAGATAAGTTACTTGTTAGATAAACGTAGCATTTTAAAACCATAATTTATTTATTTTTGTCCCAAAAATGGCATTACCCACGGTCACCCTAGACGCCCCGCGGCGCGTGAATCAAAAATGTAATCGGTTACCTTTGAGCTCGCGACCTCACGTCACATCCAACAATCCATCGCGGTCGGATCTTTTAGTCAGAGGGTGACAAGTCGAAGGTTAAAGTTAGCAAGTAAGCGGTGGTAACTTAAATTGATTTGTGTTTTTGTGTTCAAAATTGAAAATATTTTTTTATATCCTTTATAACATTAACTATATAAACATACATAGATAAACAAATGTTTTTTCAATCTTCACAAACAGTGGCAGATTTATTTATTTTTTTCACAACGTGTCTTACGTTGAATACATATATTACTACGTCATGATGCTGACAGCATCGACTGGTCCCCAGTCTATGATGCTGCTAGTGTCGATGATAAGGTTGGTGCGTTTAATTCACTTACCATTGCTCTTTTTGATAAGCACGCTCCAGTTCGCCCTGTTAAAATCAAGCACGCTCCTCCGCCTTGGCTTACTGAGGACCTCAAATCGCTTATGGATAAAAAAAACGCTGCGAAATCCCGCTACAAAATGGACCCGTCCGATAAGAAAAAAGAAAAATACAAGTTGCTAAGGAACCGCTGCAATAGGTTGTGTAGGGACGCTCAACGACGCCACATCCACAAATCAGTCGAAAATGGAAATCCAGCAAAGGTCTGGAAATTTCTTAAGTCAATCGGAATTGGAAGATCGCGTAGTGATTCTTTCCCAAAAGATATTAATCATCATCATCATCATCAGCCCATTTAAGTCCCCACTGCTGGGGTACGGGCCTCCCTCAATCACATGAGGGGTAATTGCCATACTCACCACGCTTGGCAGACGGGTTGGCGAGGGTTTTGATATAAATGCAGAGTTTTCCTTCTCTGGGTGCTGATGATCATGCCAGCAGCTTTACCTTAGTCGCCTTTTACGACACCTCGGTAAGAGTGAGGGTGGCCTATTCTACTCTGCCGGAGACCACACGGCTGAATTGAATCTTATTCGCTTGTAATTAGACGTCAGTCTTGGGCGCCTTGGCGAGGTAGGGCTGCAGCTGCGGCATTAAGATATTAATATTAATCTTTTAAACAAGCATTTCTCTTCGTCTGCGGCCATTGATAGTGCTGTAAAAACTAACACTTTAAATCACCTGTCATCTCTTCCATTTCCGGACTACTCTCCGTTCGTCTTTAGTCAGTTACCTGATTGTGATGTTAAGAAGAACATATTGTCCATTGCATCTAACGCTGTCGGCAGCGATAGCATTAGCCGTAACATGATCTTACCCCTCCTTGACATCCTCACCCCCGTCATTACTCACATTCTTAACCACTCCTTGTCCACCAGTACTTTTCCTACTGCCTGGAAAGATGCTCAGGTCATGCCACTTCCTAAGAAATCCAAGCCATCTTCTCTCTCCGATTACCGACCTATATCCATTTTACCATTCCTATCCAAAGTCCTCGAGAGAGTTATTCATCAACAGCTCAGCCGTTTCCTCTCTGAAAATCAACTCTTCAACCCGCTCCAATCCGGTTTCCGCCCAGGTCATAGTACGGTTACTGCTCTCGTCAAAATTACTGATGACATACGCCATGGTAGGGACAGCAAACATCTCACAGTACTAGCTTTGTTGGACTTTAGTAATGCTTTCAACACCGTGGATTTTGACATCCTGCTTGGCGTGTTGCGTTCTATTAACATATCTCCAACAGTAATTGACTGGTTTCATAGTTATTTGTTTGGACGCCGGCAACGAATCCGTGCTGATGATGTTATCTCTGAATGGTGTGATATTAGCACCGGTGTACCGCAGGGTGGCGTCTTGTCTCCTCTCCTCTTTGCAATTTTCATTAATAACATAACTCATAATCTTACTTCATCCTACCATCTCTATGCAGACGACCTTCAACTTTATTCGCAGGGTAGTCTTGATAACCTTACAGACGTTGTACAGATCCTAAATGCGGACTTGCACCGCATTTCGGAATGGAGCAGCTCGTTCGGCCTCAAGGTCAACCCTGCCAAAACACAGGTGATGATAGTTGGTGGCCCGAGGTTGATTGCAAGGATTGACTGGGGGTCTCTGCCAGCTGTCACTTTTGACGGAGTCCATATCTCCTATAGCAGGAAAGTTAAGAACTTGGGTGTATTTATGGACGATTGTTTATCCTGGGATGCGCAAGTGGGAGAGGTCAGTAGAAAAATGTTTGCTTCAGCGGGCGCAATAAATAGACTGCGAAATTTCTTGCCGATACCTACCAAAGTTGCTCTTGTACAGGCTTTACTTTTACCTATTCTGGATTACGCAGATTGCTGTTACCTTGACCTCAGTGAAAAACTTCTCGATAAGCTTGAGCGCCTTCAAAACTTCTGCATCCGCATCATTTTTGGCCTACGCAAATATGACCATGTCTCTGAGTTCCGTGCACAGCTTAACTGGCTCCCCATTCGTCGGCGTCGCGACCTTCATGTCCTCTCTCTGTTATATACCATCTTATTTAATCCTCTGGCTCCAGCTTATCTCAAAGAGCGATTCCAATTCTTGCAACCTGCCGACGGTCGAGAAATGCGGTCATGCCGCAAACTCCATCTTAGCTTCCCTCCTCATTCCTCAGAATCCTATTCACAATCCTTTACTGTTCAATCCATTCGTCTCTGGAACTCCTTACCCCTTCCAATCAGGAAATCACAATCCCTTCCTATATTCAAGTCCCGTGTCAAAACACACTTCCTATCTCTATAAATAGGTACACTGTTTTTTCCTTGTCTCTTCTTCCTTTTTATGTGGTCTGCTCTCTGGTCATTTATACCTATCTATAAGAAATATTTTTATTAAATTTTTGTTATAAATTATCTATGTATATATTATTATTTGGTATGTATGTATTGTTTATTATTATTTATGTAATGTAATAATATTAATATATAAAATAATGTATAATTCTGCCATTCTCAATTTCATTTGTTAAACTACTTTGCACTGCCTTCCCTTATTATTACGAATACGATATCTCTTTCCTCTACCCAAAGGTTGTCTGGAAGAAATCGCTACAAGCGATAAGACCGCCTTATTGTACTGTCTGTTGCTGTTGTATCATGCTTGTATTTTATTTTTGTGCAATAAAGAATATCTATCTATCTATCTATCTATTACACCCAGACACTGAACAAACACAAGTGTTCATCGCACGAATGTTTGTCCAGGGTGGGGATCGAACCCACGACCTTTGGCGTCAGAGGCAGGGTCACTACCAATTGCGCCATCCGGTCAGTCAAATTAATTTAGGAATGTTATTATTTGTCTATTAATGTATAATCGTTTTGACCGTGGGAGAGCCACGCTTCGGCATGAATGAAAACCCGCGTGAAGCAGCACTGAGCTATGTTTCGCTGCGTGAGTGAGGGTACCGGCCGCCCATTCCGGGGGGTTTAATGATTGCCAGCGCGCTTGTGACTCCTCTGATGTAGCGGGCGTCTATGGGCGATGCGAATCACTTACCATCAGGCGATACGTTTGCTCGTCTGCCACCTATCACATAAAAAAAAATTGCGGACAAATGACCAATTTTTCGTAGGCCTAATTTTTTCAATCTTCAAATAACCGTGACAGATTATGAAATTTATTATTTTTTTATTAACTTATAATCATGACTAGCTTTTGCCCGCGGCTACGTTCACATTGAATTCAAAGTAACACGGTTCCCCTTTCTAAAAAATGAACCATTTTTTTAGTTACAAATAGTCGGTTAGTACAGTTTTTTATGTGATAGGTGGCAGATGAGCAGACGGATCGCCTGATGGTAAGCGCAGTGGAGTCCCAAGTGCGCAGCCAACCTTAAAACCCAGCTTTCCCCCAGATTGGACCTCCGGTACCGTCACTCACGCAGCGAAACACAGCAAAGTGCTGCTTCACGCCGAGTCGGCCCATTCATGCCGAAGCGTGGCTTTCCCACGGTCACGTAAATTAGAGTTAGGTTAGTTTCTTAAAGGTCAAAAGACATTTTCTTTTAACAGCAAGTAGGTATTCTTTTCCGTCGAAACCCTCGTGTCGTGTCTTCAGGCCTGATGTCTAAATGGATTAGCGGCGAGATTGGCTCCCACCGAGGTCGTTACAGACAGGAAATCCGGCTGTGACAGAGAAATGAAAATTGTGTGGCACCAGAAGGTGCTTGCCTGCTCATTCTTTTTTGTAATAGAGGCGGCAATCGAGCAAGCGGGTGGCATAGACAAGTACCCTAAACAGACTGTGCCTTTTCATAGGAAGCCATACTTGAAAAACTGAAGCCGTTAGTACTGGACGACCCGTTTGGAACAGTGGTAGTGAACGCTGCTTCTGGTGCAAGGGTTGCGGGTTCGATCCCCGCACAGTACAAACATTTGTGTCCATGAACATATCTGTTTGTATTGGTCTGGGCGTTATCTATATATTATAAGTATGTATTTACAAAAGAAAAG
This sequence comes from Marasmia exigua, assembly GCA_019059595.1. Classification (NCBI taxonomy): domain Eukaryota; kingdom Metazoa; phylum Arthropoda; class Insecta; order Lepidoptera; family Crambidae; genus Marasmia; species Marasmia exigua. The sequence goes on along the minus strand of CM032491.1, from coordinate 613,321 downwards.
TATTATATGTATATATTTGTAATCCCACTGTTGATTCTGATATCCGTAACACAGGTGCTTGAGCTACCTATCTCGGAGTCAGATCAATGTATGTGATGTTTTGGAATATTAAAAAAAAAAAAAAACTGGCGTACTGGGGTGACGTGCTGGGCGACGATCTTTCTCTACCGCACCCGTATAGAATCTGCGTCAGGGCCGGTTGGATCTCTTTCACACTCTGTGACGTTTTTTCCGAACATGGCAAGTTCCGCTGACTTCAAGTCAATTCTGGTTGATGGTTACCTGACGCTTTATTTTATTTATTAGGAATAGCAAACAGCTACAAAATACATGTTCATCTAAGACAGTACATACTTAAACTACTTAATAATATTATAGCCCACGACGCTATCCACATGTTACTAAAATCAAGTTGTCGCCAGCTGCTCAAAAATACAACTAATAATATTACAAAGAGAGCAAAATATAATGAGAAAAAAGATTCGGTAGGTATTTAGGTGGACAATTTGGGCACAAAAACAGAAGAATAGTAATTAAATATAAGAGTAGAACGGTATAGCGATCTTACAATGACAATTGTTCAATAACAGTTTTTTTTTAATTATTTATATTATTAACAAAAATATCAATATCTTTAGAGTGAAAACTGTCATTATAAGACCACATCATACGACGACTTTACAAGGTTTTACTTAAGGTGACGGGTAGGTCACACTAGCGACGGCAATCCATTCGAATTTTTAGCTACTAAACCGGATCTATTTTAAACAATTTCGGGGTTACAACCTCTCGGCAAACACTTATACTATTTATTTAATACTTATAGTTAACTTAACTGTTTGGTCTGCTTTTGCACTCGAATTTTAGATTACCGCCAAAAGTAGGGGTTATTGTACATTGACCACAAAGTAAACTCGCCACAGAAAAAAGTATGTGTAAACTCACCACAGTTCTATTTTTATGAAGTAAATTGTTTATTAATAATTTTGGTTATTGTAAACTCACCACCATTGCTTTTGTGAAAAGGTCTGCAGAAAAATCAAATAACAAGTAGAATAAAAAAATATTTATTTTTTCGATATGGGAAAAATCAGGAGGTTACATAATAAAATATATGTACAAGTATGTAGGTAAGGATGATTAGGAAAGGAAGGAAGGTATGTAGCCGTGTGGTCCCCGGCCAATTAGAATAGACACCCCTCACTCCTACTATAAGCTGCTGGTATGATCATCAGCATCCAGAGAAGGTAAAACTCTGCATTTATATCAACACCCTCGCCAACCCGTGCTGCCAAGCGTGGTGATTGGCAATTACCCCTCATTGTGATTCAGGGAGGCTCGTGCCCCAGCAGTGGGGACTTAAATGGGCT
>CM032491.1:590238-611851 GCA_019059595.1 Marasmia exigua | reverse complement strand
AACTGTTCTGCTCACTAAATAATTTCCGTTTCACTATGTAATATCACATTCCACTTTTTGGTCTGGTGTATTCTGCCAACGCTTTAATTTTATCTATTATTGATGTTTCTTTTTGTGAAAAACATAAGCATAACCGAACCACATTATTTTATCCCAAAATAAAGAGAATACTAACCACTATCCCGTAAACTAGTATGTAAAACTTTAAATTTGTCGTTCTTAGACAGCTTCCGAAAATTGACACCAGATGTGCTAGTGAGAATCTTTGCCTCGCCAATAAGAAAAAAATGGAATAAAGAATTTTCTTTACACTGATTTTATTACTGAGATAAAAAGGCTTAATGACGAATATTTAAAGGTATGTAGGTAATACTGGTGAAAATTTGTTCCAATTAAAGAAAATTTAAAATTCTCAGCTAAACAATCGTTCACACTGAGGATCAATCATCTTCTTATGTATGTGCAGTTAATTTAAACTTGTTATGTGATTTGAACAACCAAACGTCAATAAACAACAAAACGCGAAACGGCTCAAACGTCACGTTGAATTGGAGAAATATCACCAAAATCACCGTGATACTTCATATCGTATGGTCAAGACCATGCGATACGTGTCGCACGAAAACATGTGACATATGTCACCATTCGACATCGCGAGAATAAGCAAAATCGTTTTCATACGATATCCGCCATGTTTTGTTGATATATGTCGTATGATGATAAATGTCACGAGCCCGAGAATTGGGCTCTAGGAGCCCAATTCTCGGGACATGCGATAAAATGTCGTATTTTCTGTAATGTCACTTTCCAATGTCGTACGAAAATGTCACCAAAATGTCACAAAACTAAAAAAACTCTATTCTCGTGCCCCATGCGACAGTAAAAGTCACTTCCATAAAGAATACGGCCCATATCATTTCCGCTAATACGTTCCATTTTGTTGATTGACACAAATATACAATTGATAAATTTTAATGTTTACTGTTTAAGTATTAATTCAACATTTTCTAGCCTTTTTATATCAACAGTCAATTTTATGTTTGTGTAAACATCATAATTATCGTAACAGCTTTAAAATACGATCCAAAAGACGAAAAAGAAAATTGATTTTATGAAATTGTAATTCCGTTACACCAACCGAAAGCCAAAAGATTTCTTTCAGTCTGTGGCAAAAAGAGATGGCAACTGTGGCAAAAAGACGCGTTATAAGAAAAAATGGAATAAAGAATTTTCTTTACTCTGATTTTATTACTGAGATAAAAAGGCTTAATGACGAATATTTAAAGGTATGTAGGTAATACTGGTGAAAATTTGTTCCAATTAAAGAAAATTTAAAATTCTCAGCTAAACAATCGTTCACACTGAGGATCAATCATCTTCTTATGTTTGTGCAGTTAATTTAAACTTGTTATGTGATTTGAACAACCATACGTCAATAACAACAAAACGCGAAACGGCTCAAACGTCACGTTGAATTGGAGAAATATCACCAAATCACCGTGATACTTCATATCGTATGGTCAAGACCATGCGATACGTGTCGCACGAAAACATGTGACATATGTCACCATTCGACATCGCGAGAATAAGCAAAAACGTTTTTCATACGATATCCGCCATGTTTTGTTGATATATGTCGTATGATGATAAATGTCACGAACCCGAGAATTGGGCTCCTGGAGCCCAATTCTCGGGCTCGTGACATTTATTTTCATACGACATATATCACTAAAACATAGTTTTTTTGTATGGATTTTAGGGTGATATCCGCCATGTTGTCAATATGTCACGAGCCCGAGAATTGGGCTCCTGGTCTGTGTGATTGTCATACCCTTCTGGCGGTTTCATAAAAATCTCCTCATCTATGCTCCCATAGAGGAATGCAGTGGACACGTCGAACTGCGATAGATGCATGTTGTCTCTGGCAGCGATACTCAAAATCATTCTAATCGTGCTCATCTTTGCAACAGGGCTAAATTTTTCGTAGTAGTCCACGCCTTTTTTCTGTGAATACCCTTTAATAACCAGTCGTGATTTGTAACGTTCTACACTTCCGTCTGGATTTCTCTTAATTTTGTAAATCCATTTACATGGAATAGCCTTTCTACCTTTCGGTAAAGGTACCATCTTCCAAGTCTTATTCTCGTTTAATGATTTCATTTCTTCATTCATAGCTACTATCCACTTATCTCTTACCTTGGATTCCATAGCTTCTTTGAATGTTTGAGGTTCTACTGTTTCATCATTCAGTTCAGCAACCATTGACATGACAAAGTCATCAAATCTCACGGGTTTTCTCAATGTTGAACGATCTCTCAGTCTCATTCCTCCTCGCTCAGAACTCGGTTCCACATTAGGCTCTGTGACTTCATTGTCACAAGTCTCTTGTTGTACCGTATCTTCGCTTACTGATTCTTGTTCACGATCTTCAGAATTGCAATCTTGGAATATTTCATCGTCATTGAATTCTAGATCTTCTTCTTCTGTGACTATTTCATTTTCGTTTTCTATGACTACATCATGTTCTTCTTCTATGACTGTATCATCTTCTACGACTCTCTTTGGATTCAGCAACTTTATTATTGGCTCTGGAATAATAATGCTGTTAGTAGGTTTCTCTGGTTGGTCATTTGTAGCTTTTGAAGTAACATCCTTTGTGTCTACGGTACACTTCAAGGTCCTTTCTTCAAATATGACGTCTCTCGAGCGAACCATCTTATTCTTCTCTCGAACCCAAACTCTATAACCCTCGTCATTATCATAACCAATTAAAATTCCTTTGATTGCTTTCTTATCCAGTTTCTTTCTAGTCACTTTGGGAACATGTGCATAGCATATACTTCCGATTATTCTCAGATGTTTAATCCTGGGTTTCTTGCTGTACCAGATCTCGTACGGTGACTTATCTAGCGTGGTAGGACCTGTCCTATTTAAGATATAGACTACGGTGTCCACCAGCTCAGCCCATAAAATCTGCGGTAAGTCATTAGTATGCATCATTGTTCTCATTGCTTCCACAACGGTCCGGTTGTCTCTTTCAACACATCCGTTCTGATTTGGAGTATGTGGCCATAGTTAATCTTTGCTTTATGCCATATTTCTGCAGTATTCTTCTCACGTTTTCATTGTCAAATTCTCCTCCATTGTCACTTAAAAGCTCTCTTACTTTGTGCTCTGTGTTCTGTATCTCAGTTAACATCAGCTCAAGCTTTTTATACACTTCTGACTTCTTTCTCAGAAATAGACAAAGCGGAATTTGCTTAAATCGTCTTTGAAGAGTACGAAATACTTATATTTGGAAAGGGAGTCTGTGAACGGCCCACATACATCAGCGTGTATTAACTCTCCTGGTTCCTTAGCTCTTTCTCTCGTTCCAAATTTTAATTTATGTGCTTTCCCGTACATACAACCCTCACATATTTCTCTGTCAAGTTTCAATTTAATCCCAAGTTCTCTCTCCATCACCTTCTTCACATGTACTTTGCTCTGGTGAGCCAACCTCTCGTGATAAAGTTGCAGTTGATCTTCTTCTGAGATATTGTTGATCTCTATTGGACGATACTTAGGTCTGATATTTTTCACGTTCAGTTTGAAAAGTCCTCCCTCTTTTTCTCTCTTACCAACGAGCAAACATTTCTCATTTTGCCACAGCTTGCACTCAGTTGTAGTTGACATGAAAAGGCTGTTTTCTAACTTGTCTTGCATTGACAGTACTGAAAATAGGTTCTTCTGTATCGAAGGCACGTACCATACATCATCCAATGAAGTTTTTATCTTACGGCCCTTGACGTCAGCCTCTACAATTATAGTCCCTTTTCCGACTGCTTTAATTGTATCTCCATTCGCTGTTGTCACCGTGTGTGAAGTGTTGAATTCCTCAAATGTCTGGAATATATCATTTCTATTTGTGACGTGACTTGTGGCGCCGTTATCAACAAACCAATGTTCTCTATCCGCAGTTGCATTCGGATTCACGTCCATAATTTCTATTTTATTCACTCGTGGGTCATCTTTTGACTTCGATGTTGGTTAATGTTTGGGTGGTCGTCCGTCGGCAATCCACTTGGAGCACCCTTTGACTCTATGCCCGACTACCCCACAGTAATGACATCTTTCCATGTTTCCATTAACTGTGTTCTTTCGCTCAGTGTTGCTCTTTTTATTTGTCTTTTTCAGTCTATTGCTCCTCATTACTAGGGCTTCTGCTTTCTCGTCATTCTTGCATGAAATAGATAAAGCTCGTTCATGACTGCATAACTGACTTGTAAGATTCTCTACAGTTTTGTCCTCTTTTGACATCATCATCCAGCTTGATTTGAAGGAGAAATATTCTTCTGGTAGAATGTCTAATATTTTGCATATGAGAAACAAGTCTGGTAGATCTTCCTTCAGGTATTCTCTCTTAAGTTCCCTGGTAAGTTCTGTCCAAATGTTTTTCAGTTTGCTAATATGTGCTGACAACTCACCTCCGGAGTGCATGGTGTAACTGAAGAACTTCATACATAGGTCATAGGCTTTACTTTCCGATGTACCGTCGTACAAGCGATGTAACTCTTGCCATACTTCCTGCGCTGTAGTATATCTTAGAACTTTCTCGCAGTTCTCTTGGGACAAATTTGTTGTAAGTAGCAACAAGGCTGCGCTATCACTTGACACACAATTTTTAAGGTCTTCATCATACCTTTTCTTCGTTGCGGGATCCTGATTCTCTATTTCTGTTAGTTTCTTGGGAGGCTTTAGCTTACCCTCAACCACATCCAAAATTCCTAATCCTCGCAATGCGATTAGTATTTTAAATTTCCAAGTCGCCCAGTTCGTAGATTGGAGCTCTCCAATTTGGATTTTTGCCGCATCCAATATGACCTTCTCCATTTTCGAACTCTTGAAATTAACCTTCCGAAATAATTTCAACTTGAACTTTAACGCTCTGCTGCCATGTTAATGTTCAAGGGCCTACGTGTTGAATTAAGTAAAAAGGTTTATGGAATTATAATATATTTTACTAATCTCTCTAAATTCAATCAAATTATGTTTTTGTACAATCGTCAAGTCACGCACTGACATCGTTTCAAATCTGACAGACAATCTTTTAAAACTTAGACAAAGCAAGTAGGCTATATCATTTAACATTTTTAACATATTGACTGCCATCAAACCAGACAAATAAACATTTATTGTTTGTCGGTCACCGGCACCGGTGTCCCCCATGGCGCATACATAGTACTGGGGCTCAAAACCTTAAGAGTACGTTTTTCTCTTGGTCCATAAGTCGTAGCCGTCCGGAAATACTCCTGCAGCTAAACCATTCCACAGAACTGAGGTCCTTGGTAGAAAGTTATTTTCAGCACTTTACTAACGATTTATAAAAAAGGTCGTGTATTAGATATGTAGGTAACCTTTGACTGCCTCGGTGGCGCAGTGGTTAGTGGGTCGCACTATAAAGCGACGGCTGCGCAAGAGGTCCCAGGTTCAATCCCCGGCTCGGGCTAAAAAATTTTACCTAAGTTTTCGATAAGAAATTCTTAGTCGTGTCCCATCGGAATATGAGGGTAAGGGAATAGAGAGTGCACTTGTGTTTGCGCACGCACTTGAGCACTATATTATATCCTGCGTACGTGGCTGATCGTTGAGATTGGCCGCCGTAGCCGTAATCGGTTGGGATATTAACCTTTACCAGATTTTTTTTTTTTATGTGATAGATAGGTGGCTAAAAACAAAATCACTTGGCGAAACACACCGCAGGAGGGGCTAGCACGAAACATTTCGAAGAATCGTAGCGTATGCGTATCGTAAGCAATTTGTTTTTATTTATGTAAGTAATAGGTGGCAGACAAGCAAACGGTTTATCTGATGGTAAGCGATTGCCGCCGTTCATAGACACCCAGTGGAGTCACAAGTGCGCTGCCAACCTTAAAACCCACATCTCCTCCGGATTGGGCTTCCGGCACCCTCACTCACGCAGCGAAACACAGCACAGTGCTGTTTCATGCCAGTTTTCTGTGAAGCCATAGTATCACTCCAGTCGAGGAGCCGGCCCATTCATGCAAAAGGGTGCCTCTACCACGGTCAAAACCCGATAGTCGATACACACAATAAAGCAGTAAATAAATATTTCTTTATAATATCTCAGCTTTTATTTCCTATATTAAATTTAATCTTATTCACAGGTTTTAAAGGAATTTTCCTAATGACTTCTTGCCCAAACTTATCATAGTTCAGGCTTTCATTAATATTCGTAACAGTTTCTCTCTCAGTTGAAGTAAAATCTATTATTTCTAAATTACTATCACCATTTCTACTAGCATTAAATGCCTTACTACTTAATTCTATTCTACTATTTCCAATGTCAATATTTAATTCATTCCGAGTCTCTCTGTTTCGATACATTTCTGGTTCATTCGAAACAAAACATGGTTTAAATTTTTCTACTTCTGCAACTGCTGGCTTTCTTCTTTTTCTACTATTATCTAAATTATTGTCCAGGGTAATAATATTAATATCACCCATATTCAATTTCTTCTTGCTATCTTCAACAATAACTTCTTGAATTGCTAATTCATTATGTTTTTCAGCAACGCATTCCCGTTGTAATTTTCTGATTCTGAATAAAACATCTTTTCGTCTTTGGATCAGTTTGTTTCTAGTTTCATTGATGTTTTCGAGCTCCGGGGCGTAGCACACATGAAGCGAACCGCCATAGAAGTTCTTGGTGTCCAACATTTTCTTTGCAACCCTGCAAATATAAAATATATTGTTGTTACTACAATGATAAAATTTATAGGTCTAACAGTTAAGTTGCAAAAATAAACTTCCATGAAATTAACCCCCCCCCCTTAGTTAGAATGTGTCGAACATACAACGAGGTGGCTCGAAGTAACAAAGAGGTAGACATATTTGTGCGATTTCCAAGGTATAAGAAAACAGTCAGTGATATTTTGGGGGCCGAGGTATCCTCGACCTTTCACACCTCACACTGATTAAATTTAGTCAGTATTTTTACTTTTAAACTATGTAGTGTAAGTTAAATTTTATGCATGATGTGTACACTATTCCAGGATTACTGCCTAGATCCTGTAACTGTAAGTTAGTAGTAAGAACAAGTATGGCTGTAATCTGTCTGTGTACCTACTTAAATAAATCATGAAGATTGGCACAAAACTTTTCCAATTTAAACCGTGGGAGAGCCTAATGGGCCAGCTCCACCAGAGTGGTATCACAACCCCACAGAATACTGGTGTGATGGATGTCTGTGCTGTAAATTGTCGAGTGAGTGAGGGTGCCAGTGACTTTATCCGAAGGAAAGGGGGGTTCATTCCTTCCGCACGCGAAATGGGCACAACTGCTGCCAGATTGCGGAAAAGCCCGCACGACGAAGAAGAAGGGGGGGTTTATAGGTTGGCAGCAAACTCGTGACTTCACTATTGTTGCGAATCATCCTGCAATCTGACATAATAAATATTCTACAGGTCTTATTTAAACCTGTTAAATTTCTATATTTCCATTGAGAAAATGTTGATAGATACCATTAACATGTGACTGTTTGTATAGCAAGAGAAAACCAATAATATCAAACTGACCTCGCAGACTGTATCCGTTCAAACGTGGCATGGTACGTCTCAGTGAACGCCTCCCCCGGGTGTTCCTTGCTGATATAGAACTGCACTAGTTTTCCGAACTTGGAGAATAGAGCTTTGGCCTCTTGACGCAGGTTGAGGGAGGGCACTCCGAACACGAGCAGGTGGTTAGATTCATTGTTGATTGTGTACACCTCAAAGGAAAAGAGTTTATATTATAAAATTGGTCCTGGAGCATTCTCAGTTGCATCCAAAGCTATCAATCTGGAGCCCGGGGTATGCTTGCATCACAATTCCTGATTTGGGAAGTCTGGTAATAATAACGAAGCAACTGCCATCTGACCTTCGCATCCTTTTGACAGGGGAACCAGACAAACTGAATTAGAATTACACGTTTCAGAAATTATCCGAAAAGTGCAGGTTTTTCAATGATGTTGTCCCTCACTGCAAAGCTAATGGTAGAAATACGCACATAAGATTTGAAAAATCCAGAGGCGCATGCTCAGATTCGAACCCGGTATTCTGGTATGGCTCAACCGTGTGGTCCCCGGCAGAGTAGAATAGGCCACCCTTACTCTTACCGAGGTGTCGTAAAAGGCGACTAAGGTTAAGCTGCTGGCATGATCATCAGCACCTGCACCTAGAGAAGGAAAACTCTGCATTTATATCAAAACCCTCGCCAACCCGTCTGCCAAGCGTGGTGAGTATGGCAATTACCCCTCATGTGTTTGAATATTGAATAATATTGAATAAAGAGTGACACGGGCTACTAATATGTGGCAAACCGAATTAGTTACAAACTAGTATAATAATATAATAGGTATTTACCTTCACAGCGGTGAGTTCTCTCCCCTGCCTGTACGGGAGGCGCGTCGTGCACAGCGCCTGCTGCGCGTGGTGCGGCAGCAAATGCTTGCGGCCTTCATCATTAGACTCCATTGGAAATTGAAATAATAAACCCAGATCAGATATAAAGTTGCTATTATTAATTATAATAGAAAGTACTCTGTGATTATAATCTACGAAACGAAACAACAAAAACAAAGTGTGGTGGGACTCGAATAGAGATGTGCCGAGTCGAGTCATGATATGATGCTGACTCGAATTACGTACTTACTCGAGTACTTATTTGAAAATGTTGAAATAAATGTATTCGAATATTTTACGCTTTGACAAATGCTGAATGGAACCCATTTTAGTGCCGTTTGAATCTGATTTATGTTCTTTTTTATTGTATTTTAGGTAATGTTCTGGCATTTAATAAATTACTTTTTATTTTAAATTTCAGGTGATCCGTCTGCTCATCTGCCACCTATGTCGTAAAAAAAATCCAATTATCAGTTGTTATAATAAAATTATAGCTTCATGCCTAGAGCTACTTATATAGTAATTTGATGTGTGGCTATTTAAGTATATATTTGTGTTCCTCTGTTGTCTGGTATCTGTAACAGAATTGCTTAGGCTTAGTAAGGAATCAGGTCAATGTATGAGATGTGAGAATTAGTACGATACGAAAGGAAAATATGGGCATAATGGTAACTTTCATAGTCCGTTCTTGTATCCATCAGAGATAATGTTATCCATGCTACGAAGTTACTGCCATACAAAAAATATCATTAATTAGAGATCTTTCGATTTTTATAGACCTCCAATTGCTACAGCTTGGATAAGGTGTCAATATGGAAAAGTAATATGGAATACACGGCAGCCTGCATCGATGAATAAGATCTTACCTCAGTCGTAGAACCCAACTGGTTGCAATCAAAGGGTATTTGTCCGCTCCGTTGGTTGTCACTTCCGGCGTCCCACAAGGCTCGCATCTCGGACCATTGCTTTTTGTTACCTTGTGCCCGAACTTGTTGTAGGCGGACGACCTTAAGATCTTTCTGACGGTGAAAAACCAAGAGGACACCACAGCACTTCAAAAAAATTTGAACATTATTGATCAGTGGTGTTCTGACAATGATTTGCAACTGAATGTGAAAAAGTATTTTATTGTATCTTTTACTAATAAGAAACAAAAACTACTTCATCACTACACAATACGCAATCACACTCTAGAGCGAAGGAATGTTGCTAAGGATCTAGGTGTTCTTTTTGATGAAAAGCTCACATTCCGCATTCATTACGTTTACATTACTAACAAATGTAACCAGACCCTTGGATTCATTTCAAGGTTTACTAAAGAGTTTCAAAATCCGCAAAGTTTAATTTATTTATTTAAGTCTGTTGTAAGAAGTGTGCTTGAGTTTAACACCGTCATCTGGTCTCCGTTCTATGGTATCCATATTGACCGAATAAAGCGAGTTCAGCGAAGGCTGCTTAAGACACTTTGTTATCGGAAGAGATGTCACAGAACTATTAAAGGTTATGAAAATAACATGATAAGATTTATATGCAATCACTAGAGTCACGTCGGAAGTATTTATTTATTTATTTATTTATTCAGGAACAAAACAGCATCATTATAATACAAATAGAAAAATTTAAGTATATAACACATTTGCCTTAAATAATTTCCACCACTAGTTATCGCAGGCTATGTTGATTCTAACTGTATTCATTCTGTTTTACTATATTTAAATTAAACAAAGTATTATGATCTCGTTTATCTATACAAAATAACTAATTCCAAAATTGATTGTCCCACCCTTCTATCTCTAAATTTTAACATCTGTACAGGTCCCGCAACCCTAAGCCTTTCGCACTACAAGTTAATACTAACAACACCTCTTTTTATAATCTTATCGTCAGGATGTGTCGTACCTATAACGAGATGGTTGATAAGCATGAGGAATTGGATCTCTACCAATACAACCTACATCAGTTCAAGAGGTCTGTTTTGCAATGCATCTGTGGTGCGTTGTAAGACACTATCCCTTATCTTTATCATCTTTGCATGTGAGGAGGTAACTGTGGTTTTTAGTTTTAAGTTAATTTTAATTTTATTTTAAATTTATTGTAACTGTTAGCTTTCGATTGATTTTCTGTCTGTGTATACATGTTTATGTATTGCAATCGGGGACTTGTCGAATGTATTGTATAAATTATTCTTATTAGATTGTAATATGTTTTGTATACTAAATAAAGAAATAAAAATAAAATAAAAATACAAAATTACCCATGGTCCTTTTAGATTTTTATCTAAAGCAAATTACAAGATCCAATTCTAAAAATATTCGTAATAAAAGTGCTAGTTAGAACTTCAACACCTGTCCGAGTCCTAATTAGAATATTTTTAACGATGACTAAAAGACTCTAACATCCAAAAAAACAATCACTCTGCACATCACTAAACATGGACTGCTGTCATTTTGATAGAATAATATTTGTTTCTTAATAAAATTGAGGCTATGGCATTTAAGCGCATACAACTAACGTATGCTTCACACTTAGCCCGCGAATCGTGTGTGAATCCGCGAACACTAGTAATCAATTTTTTTTTAATGTTTAGAGGCAGACGATCCTACGAATCACCTGATGGTAAGCGATTACCGCCGCCATGGACCACCTGACACATTAGTAACCAGGTCACAAGTCTCGCTTGCTAATATGCGAAATATGCGAATGGACGGAATTGACTAGAGCCCCTATCGCGATCAACATTCAATGGACAACATTTCAAATTTTTAACATGTCCATATTGTTTTTTTATATGAAAGTAGACATAAAATAAATAGACCCATATTTTTTCTTTTTTCAAAATTGTCCCTTTTTCATGCATAAAATAATTATTGAAATCTTTTTTATTTCTAAATAGACGTAAGCGCCAAATGGACGTCATCGGAAGGATGAATACAGCGAATAGTCCTTTGCTTATCATTGTTTTAATAAAAAAAAGGTACTACTGTCAAAGGTAAATAATACTAGTGTCAACATTGTCAACGTCATTCATACATTCAACGTTGAAAGTTGTCTTTTTTTTTTGACAGTTACATGTCATGAGTTTGGCATTACGTAAATTTAAAACTATAATGTGCTAAGCAAAGAAATATTTTACATTCTGCCGTCCAATGACGTCATCTTACGTTTTTAGTTTTTAATTTTTTTCTCAGTAAATAAGCAATATAAAAAATTAATAAATATATATTCGCGCAGCGGAAAAGTAAATAAAGAAATGGTATTTTTTGTTTCAGAGCTTAGCAATTTTGAAATGTTGTCCACAAGGATTTTTTAGCACATTTCCACACAATAAAGAATTATGGTTATAGAGTATGCACCACACGCTCAGCGTTCGCGGTTTTGCGAGTGATTCGCGGGCTTATGATCTTGTTTTTTTTTAAGTTTGAAACGTCACATAAATGTATAAATGTCAAAACACGTCTTACAAAAACATTCAGACTTCTTTCTCAATTTTTACTTAAAATGAAATACGGTACACAAGTAATTAAAACTGTGATGGCATATTTACAAAACTGTTTGATTTATCTATAAGGTTATTGTCCGGTAAGTTAATTTTCTTTATCAATACTTACGACACTGACATCTTAGATGATAACGACTGATAAGAATCGTTTTCTTCGATTCTTTCGTTTTAAATGGCCCATTTGTGTGTTGTGAAAGGCTAATTAAACAAAGAACAAACATTTTGATCGTTATATGTACTCACTTAATCATGAAAACGTAATTCACACGTTGTTATTGGCTGTTTGGTTGTAGGCATAAGTCCGCCATTTTCTACAAACCGCGGTCATGTAAGTCACGAATGTGTTTTGTGTAGCTATTGTAATGTATTTTCTATTGATTGGGAAGTGGAAATAAATATGAAGTCATTGTTTTGACAGTCTATAAACTAGAATTCTCTTTTTCTAATATATGAGAGGTAATGTTACTAAATCAACTTCCAGATATTCTATTGTACAATCTTATCACACAATGCGATCTCAGCCAGCGGCCTTCACGACATGAAAGTAGGTTGTAATGTTGAGTAAAGCTTCTCATTTAGCGTATAGTTTAACGTCGAGTAAAGCTACAGGAGATTTTTATTATTTTTTTTTATATTACTTTATGGCTGCTACTGTGTTGCCTACGGCGAACGCATAATAACTATGCCAATGTCGAGTGATTAAAGAGACATTAATTTAATGGTTATTGACCGGTGTGGTGAGTTAAATCCTTTTGATGTTTATTTTAATTGAGTTTTTCACCAAGCACCATCTAAAACCAAGACAGAACAAAACATACACAAAGAAGTCACAATATTAAAGGGAGATTCTTTTTCGTTGAAAATAACATCAGAATTTTTAAAGTGACGCATCGAAGAAACCAGCACTGCCAACTAGATTTGTCTGAATTGTGGTGATAGTGAGACATTACAACAGTGAATTAATAGATAGTTTTTTAAATTTTCGCATTGCATTATAACTTAATCAATGTTGTATCACATAACTTTTCCACATTCCTTTCAGCCGCACCAACTATAGGGATAATGATTATTTTTCGCGTGCTACTAAAATATATAATAAATCGTTTAGCTATATAGATTTGTTCTGCCTGTCCAAGGCATCTTTCAAGCGTAAAATATTAGATAAACTAAATTAAACAGGTAATTTATGTATGTATCTATATATGTGTATGTAATTCTTTATATGTCATATGTTTATTTATCTTTAAGTATCACGTGTAAGTATATTTATTTATTTATTATTATGTATTTATGTAGTACATACCTACTCAAATATTGCTAGAGAGATAATTTGTTATATTCAATATAAATTATTCATCTATTACACTCATTTAAATTCTTATTGGTTATTCTAGGGGCTAGCACTAACACACTTCTTTATTTATAACTAATGTTTTTTTTAGTCTTCTTATAATATTTAGATGTCAGTCATAAAATTCATGTTGTGATATCCTGTCATTGGCTTTGAAAAATGTATCATGTTCTGTCATATATTCTTATGGTTTTGCTGTTGGATATCCGAATAAAATAAATAATAAATATCGTGTTAATTCCCGTCTTGATTAATTATGGTGAATAAATAGGTAGAGGATAGTCTTAAGATTTTTTTGAGACAAATTTATTTCATAATTTCTTTCTGCAAGTAAACATAATTTTAATGATTGCTAAAAGTGGCCACTTTACACTACGCTAATAATAAGAATCAAGGTTACTTGTACTAAGATAATATTCTATAAGTACATCTAAAAAAATCCATAATACTTTCCTCTGATGGATTTACCATTGTACATTTAAAAAAATGTGTTTAAATCAAAAATGAAAATAAGATAAAGATAAAAGATAAAAAATCTTTATTCAATTTAGGTCCACACAGAACACTTACAAATGTCAAAATAGGTACATAATATCTACTGCTGGTTCGGAATGTCGATTTCTACTGAGAAGACACCAGCAAGAAACTCAGTAGTTACTCTTTTCAAATATTGATGATGTTACAGAGTTTCAATTGAGAAGAGAAAAATACAATCATGAAAGTTAATAGACTACTATGAATAACAACTCAAAAGATTAATCAATTAACATGACCAAGAATCCTTATCATTTAAATAGTGTTGTACACTATAGTAACCTTTCTTCATTAGGCAGGTTTTAATATGAGAGTTAAACTTATCCAGTGATATGTTAATGACATTTTGTGGTAGCTTATTAAAGATCTTAATACTTAAGCCAACAAATGAATTACCGATTTTATTAAGTCTGAGAACCGGGACAGCAAACCTATGTTTATTTCTGGTGTTAAAACTATGACTATCGGACTTTTTTGGAAAAGTGTGCAAGTTCTTACGTACATACATAATGCAGTCGAGGATGAATTGGGAAGCCACGGTAAAAATATTTATTTCTTTAAATATTTCCCTAAGTGAGTCACGTGATCTAAGGCTGTATATAGCGCGGATGGCTCTTTTCAGTAATACAAAAATAGTTTGTATTTCAGCAGCAGACCCCCACAACAGTAGACCATAAGACATCACACTGTGGAAATAGCTGAAATAGACCAGTCTTGCCGTCATGATATCGGTCAGGCGCCTAATTTTTCTTACCACATATGCAGCGAAACTTAGTCTTCCTGCCAAGGCAGCAATATGGGGACTCCACTGCAATTTCGCATCTATAGTTATACCGAGAAAAACTGTGGAATTAATGATTTGAATAGATTCATTGTTCATCTTAATACTAGTATCGACTTGCCTTACATTTGGTGAATTTTACACATTTAGTTTTCTTTGAGTTAAGAAGTAAATGGTTAGTCGTAAACCAGTGCAATACTTGTGAGAGAGTATCATTTACGTGTCAATTGATTCTTTATATCTATCAACCTTAAAAATCAAGGAAGTGTCGTCAGCAATTAACACTATCTTACATAGATCTTTCGTAGAGTATGGAAGGTCATCTACGTATATTAAGAACAACAAAGGCCCCAATATTGAGCCTTGGGGCACTCCCTTTAATAGAGGAGCGCCAGAAGAGTCGATTCCATTAGCATTAACCCTTTGAATTCTATCAGACAAATAAGATTGAATCATATCAAGTGCGTTATTCAATACACCGTAATGCCGTAACTTCATCAATAGTGTTTCATGATTAACGCAATCAAATGCTTTCGACAAATCACAGAAAACACCAATTGCATCCTGCTTTTTCTCCCACGCATCAAAAACATGTTTGATAAGAGCCACTCCCGCATCAGTAGTGGATTTTCCTTTAGTAAATCCAAACTGTTTTCCATGCAATAATTTATTAATATTAAAATGAGACAAAAGTTGAGTAAATATAATTTTTTCGAATATTTTACTGAGTGCTGGCAATATAGATATTGGCCTCAAGTTAGACGGGTCAGTCCTTTCTTCAGATTTGAATAAAGGTATGATTTTACTATATTTCATCTTATTTGGAAATTGACCCTCGTCAACACATTCGTTAAATATTATAGCTAGGTGGGGGGCGATAGATTGTATTATGTTTTTTATTATATCTATCGAAATAATAATAGTTTACTTAATTTAGGTCTGGAGGAATGGTGGCAAAGACTGGGAGAACGTTGGCCTAAAAGTCAGCAGAAACAAAACAGAGTATCTGTTCTGTGACTTCGGCGGTCTCTCTAGTCCGATACCCATAACTCTTGCTGGAATGTCCTTACCAGTTTGTTCCAACTTACGGTACCACGGGTCTTGTACAGGGATACGGTGAAATTGACAGAGACGTTAAGCATCGAATCAACACAGCATGGATAAAATGGCGACAGGTCACGGCAACAACATGCGATCCACGGATGCTCCTAAAACTGAAGGGCAAAATTTACAAATCTGTCATTAGACCTGCTGCCCTGTATGGATCAGAATGCTGGCCGTTAAGAAGACGGATGAAAGACGATTGAATACGACAGAGATGAAAATCTTAAGATGGAAGTGTGGAGTGACGAGAATGGACAAGATAAGGAATGAGTATATTAGAGGAAGTATGAAAGTGGCCCCCATCATTGATAAATTGAAGGCAAATCGTCTTTCCTGGTATGGCCATGTAATGAGAAGACGGGAAGAGCATGTTACCAAAAAAGTCATGAGTTTAATAAATGTAAGTGGGTGGATGAACAGAGGACATCCTAAAAAGAGATGGATGGATTGTGTGAAGAATGACATGATGGAAAAAGGGGTGGATGATTCGATGACGAATGACAGGGGCGTATGGAAAAGGAAAACATACTGCGCCGACCCCAGATAACCTGGGAAAAGGGCAGGAGGATGGTGATGACACACTTATGAATGTCAACATGTTTACCACTGGGGGTCTAATTTCAAGTTACCACGTACGATCGTTCGATCGAGCCGACAGTCAATCAATTGTAGTTTAGTTTGGCAATTTGAAATACCATCGTATGGGACACTTTCGTACGGATCCGACCATAGACTCTCGTGAATGATGATATTCGCGATGATAGTGTCGCCGAAAGACCCACATCAAATAAAACCAATTGAATTGATTTTATTTATAATTAACAATATTTTTTTAACGAATAAAAGATATTTGACTTTTTAAATTAAAGGACTATTGTTTAATGTGTTTGAAGGAAAAGATTTAAATAATAAAAACATTAAAATGTTAAAATATTTTAAAAAATCTGACAGCTTGCTAGTTTTCTACATCATAGCCCATATAGTTATCTGTGGCCATCTGTGAAACAGAAAAAAACTTGTAAATTATTGACATAAGTATGTACGTACGATAAATATGCAATCTCAATACATAATTTAAAATATTGTAAATTGTTTGAAAGCGTATGTACATTAGTATTATGCTTATATACAAGTTCTATAGTTATCTAAAGACTCTACTTTCTTAAGTAAAATCAAGTATAAGTTAGGTTAGTCGCATAATCCTACTAAATAAGTTTATTTGTTATTAAATTTACTCTGCCGGGGACCACTCGGCCACGGAGTAGAATAGGCCATCCTCACATCTTACCGAGGTGTCGTAAAAGGCCATAAGGTAAAGCTGCTGGCATGATCATCAGCACCCAGACATGGAAAACTGCATTTATATCAAAACCCTCGCCAACCCGTCTGCCAAGCGTGGTGAGTATGGCAATTACCCCTCATGTGATTGAGGAAGGCCCGTGCCCCAGCAGTGGGGACTTAAATGGGCTGATGATGATGACTATTCCAATTTACACTTTAGAAAGAACAACTTGAAAGATCATTTCTATAATTTAACCATTGTAATTAAATATTTCAGTAAACAAGACATCAAAGTTCTCCATTGGACCAAACTGTAATAGAAAGCTGAGCTAGAACGGCTGTTGGAGAATGAGTTGAAAAAAGTGAACATCTCACCGGAGGTAATCAAAATAACAAAAAGTTATTTAACTGAATCTATAATATCTGTGCTATAACTAATTTCCTTACTGAAAGAAAAAACATTAAGATAAAGATAATATAATTGTTTGAAACATGTATACAAAAGTGTAATCCTTATAAATAAATATTTCACAACATCACATACATTGGTCTGACTCCAAGATAGGTACCTCAAGCACCTGTGTTACGGATATCAGAATCAACAGTGGGATTACAAATATATGCATATAATACTTTTCTTTAATAAATACATACTAATAATACATAGAAAACACCCAGACCAATACAAACAGACATGTTCATGCACACAAATGTTTGTACTGTGCGGGGATTGAACCCGCAACCCTTGGAACAAAGGCAGCATTCACTACCGTTCCAAATGGGTTGTCAAATCCTTGCAGTGTTATTCTTGGTTGGTGGTCCAGAACCATGATTTTGGAGGCCAGTGTACCGTGAGCCATGATCGAGGATTTGGTAAGTCTGGCAATTACTATGAAGGGACTGCCGTCTGACCTTAACAACCCTTAGATGGGGGAACCACACCAAATTAATCATGGTTACATGTTACAGAAACTTATTCAAGTAATCTTAAGTGCATATGGAGCTCGTTGGTAGAAATATGCATTTGAGTTTATTTTTTACATTATTTCCATTTCAAAATTAAATAGCTTGTTTTTATTTACTTAATAAGTATGATTGTAATCGAAAATACCTATGTACCTACCAACAGTTTTTTGTATGAGAGAGCAATAAAAATACTTTTATTATTAGGTATTTATTTATTTTATTTAAAACTCCTTTATGATTATTGCAGAATATCTACCAGCATTGCACAGATCTCCGCTAGAAGAAACATACCCAGTTCCAGCACTCCGGGTTTCATTGCTAAACGAAGTTAATTATTTGCTGAAAATAGTTTGTTATAATTCAACTGAAAAGTACCTATGGACAAGCTCATTCAGTCATCATTTATTATGTAAAAAAAGTAAAGTATCAGCTTAATTATTCCCTTTGTAGGGCTAAGACCCCCATCATAGAAATCAAGTCATCGCTACTATGATGGGATTAGGCTTAATCATCACTCTTGCCAAATGCGGATTAGTGATCACAAACCCGAACTATGTTCGGAAAATTCAAAACCTACATTTGCTCGACCCGGGAATCGAACCCATGACCCCGAGATCATGGCCACAGGTCCATCGTCAGAACCGTCTTAAACCATTAGACAATGGGGCGTTGTTTATTTGTAAATAGTTAAAGGTTATTAATTAATACTAAGTGGGTGTGTGAAGATAGATAGATAGACATCCTTTATTGCACAGAAAGATACAAAATATGTGTGTGTACATAGTTTCTCTTAAAATAGGATAACATTATTGTATCTTTTATTATTTATTTTAATAAATGATTCCATCACATGTACTTTGTTGTTTTTTTCATTCCTTATGTACTGCTCTCCTGTTAATTAGTATGTTAATCGCATGAGTGTTAACAGGGCTTTTGGAACAGTGGTAATGAACGATGGCTTTGGTTCAAGGGTTGCTGGTTCGATCCCCATACAGTACAAACATTTGTGTGCATGTACATGTCTGTTTGTATTGGTCTGGGTGTTTTTTATGTATTAGTATGTTTTTACAAAAGAAAAGTATTATATGTATATATTTGTAATCCCACTGGTGACCTATGATATCCGTAACACGGGTGCTTGAGCTACCTATCTCGGAGTCAGATCAATGTACATATGTGATGTTGTGAAATATTCTATGGGATATATTGAAATTCACTAACTAATAGTGGAGCAAATGTATTAAACCAGTTAAACATAAGTTTAACTGGTTGGTACTGTGTAATCTTTAATGGATATCCAAAATTACCCCAAAATTGTAAAATTTATAAGTAGATAACTAGGTACTCAAATAGTTATGTAGGAACCTAACACAAAGGTAGGTATACCTACTTTTTAAGGAAAGAGAAAACTTATTACGTATACTTGTAATGTAGACAAAGTAGGAACTTAGGCAAAATTATTGCCTCTTGTAATACATAATTGAGGCTTGCAAATGGTTAAAACCCTCAAAATGTATTTCACTTTGTACTTTGGTGGATTAATACCTAATTGAATCAAAAGCCTATATAAATAATACCTAATTAAACCATCAAAAGTTTCAAACTTTTGAACTGTTAAGATTAAGTTTGAAGAATACAATGTACTTAGTCGCAGAAAAAGACTAATTACTTAATGAATCTAGTTTATCTATAAGAAGCCTACACCACTAGGTAGGTACTTAGTATACTTACTTACTTAAATCTGCATAAATCATTGAACTATACCATACATATTCTCACTGGCATAAATCTACAAAAATTCTCAGTAAGTAGGTAAATAGGCACTTAATGTAAATTAATTTACATATTTAAACGTAAGTACTGAGATTCCTACATGAAAACTTTGATTAAGCATTAAAAGTACCTAAGTACTCCTATGTATTCATAATCATCTATATAGGTATAGCAATTTTAACATTTATACCAAGAAACTCCGCTTTAAACTAATCTTTATTGATATGTAAGTCATTGGACCTTATTCACAAAGACATAAAGATCCTTTTTTAATACACCATAAATCCATTCAACCGAACCAAAACACCTTTCGAGTTATCGTGAATTTTGACATAAAGACGCGAGACAAGAAATGTCAAATTCGATATTTTGGTTGAGCATTGGCGTCTTCAAATTAGGGTTTGAGGCGAGATGTGTCAAAAGAGTTTCGGTTGAGTTCAACCGACGCAATGTTCACTTCAAATTAGGAAACGTCGTCAAATACGTTTGGTTGAGTCTCAAAGTTAACTTCAAATTAGACCCCCTGGTTCGGAATGTAGTTTTCGACACTATTATTACAAATCTGTTGGCGGCGCTAGTTACGTCGATACATCACCTTAAGTAAGTGCTTTAAGAGCAAAATTTTCTCTTGAATTAAAGTAGGTTATCACATTGGATTATTATAACTATAACTTATCAAGACGGGAATTTACACGATATTTATTGTGATACAACATTATAAATCACATGTGTCAATTTCCCCAATTTACGGAAAATAGATAGAATTTACGGGGGATAGATCGTAGGAAAAATTAACATACTTCTGAAAATGCCTTTGGATCGGGAAAATTTTAAATTACTATCTGGTAACATTACGGTAAAACCAAATAAAGACTTAAGTTTTGGTGTCACCCTGCAAATAAGTCAAACTAGCGCCATCTGTTACTTGGTGCGGGTGAATAAGTCACTGAGACATTGTTGTCACCACGAAGTTATACTAATGTAATCTTCTGAATACAACACAACTAGCGCCATCTGTTACTTCGTCCGGGTGAATAAGTCACTGAGACATTGTCACCTAAATGTAACCTTCTGAATACAACCTGTCTGAATAGCTAGCGTCTAGATACGCTACGGGTCAAATGAAGGTCAATGCTATTTTATTGAAAACATCCTTGATCCAGTGGTTTTAAATTGTAAATTTGGTATGAAATACAAATGCCTCGAAACTGTTTTCGTATTTTTCGTATTAGAATCTGTTTAATTTTTTTCCCATACCCCATTATTTATTATTATTATGATAATAAGCGGAAGATAAAATATTTTCAGACCACAAAATCCACAATGGACTCTGAAACTAAAACAGAACACATCTACATAAAACCAGAAATCAACGTAGAAGTTGAAATCGAACCATTCAATATCCCACATGAAGACACCACTGACGTTAAACCTGAAGTGACTATCAAACAAGAATGTGAGCCCGAATCTTCAGCGAATGAGGTATACAAACAAACATTTCCCAATCACTTCGACAATACTCTCGAGTTTCCAGAAGAAACGTCTTCGGTTGAAAGTCAGAGGAGGACGATCGAGTTCGACGGGAAAGTGTATGAGAATGGGAAAATTAATCGAGTCCAATGTCCTGAGTGTGATAATACGTTTAAGAATAGAGCAAATTTAAAATGCCATCTAAAGTTTGTTCATTCTACGGAGGGGGACGTGGTGGAGTGCGAGCAGTGCTTTCGCACATTCAAGTCGATTCAGCATCTACGTTCACATAAGGTAATTCATAGACTTTCATCCTCTTATTACAAAAAACTGCTCTGATACCGGTTTTAATCCTAAACTAGCAAGTTCATGATTATTACGGAATAATGTTAGTTCTCAAATTTTTATACCAA
>CM032491.1:548428-572698 GCA_019059595.1 Marasmia exigua | reverse complement strand
AAATGTGGAAATCGTAGGTTACATTTAGGTAAATGTAACTATGATATAATGTTATGTAGGTAGCTACCTACCTACATAACATGTTACATACAAAATGGAGCTCCCATTATTTTGATTCTAAAGTGCAATTCCGTTTTGGTTAAATTATTGTTTTCCGATAAACTCGATATATATAAAACCGACGAATCTTTTCTTCTTCCCGTAGCAAGACCTACCTATATTTATTTTAAAGAAGCTATATTTCCAGCGGCTATCGCGGCGCAGGATCATAGACCGTTTACAACGGGTAAATAAATCAGTTCATCGATAAAATCGTCTAGGTCCGGTTCCGATTTACGGCCTTAGTTGCGAAACAAAAAATCTTCAATATTTTCACTGCTGACCAACTTCTCAATTCTTACCCGTTCAACAAACATTACTTGTGTAGACCTTAATGTACTTTTTTTATTTGTTTAATTTTAAAACTATCACGTTCTTATATAATTAGATCTATCTAATCGAATATGTTTTTAACAACTCTGAACTGGACATTGAGAAACGCGGAATGGTGGAAACTGGAAAACGCGTAATGTCTCTTAATTGGCAGTGGGAACTGTATCTGGCTCGCCGTGGTGATGATAGATGGATCCCATGGCGGATACCTAACAGTTTCTGAAACGTGTTCAATGATTCAGTTGATCTGGTCCCGAAGGTCAGACGGCAGTTGCTTCTTTGTAATTAACCATTGACGTATACACTCGGGAATAACACTAACATTTACTTTTTCAAAAAATGTATATATTCATTTTTCATTCCATAAACCCATATGGATGACAAAACTGTAAAGATATGCAGGTGTTTAGGTAACAAAAATGTAACCAGTCAAAATATTTTCTAGGATAAACCGAGCTATGCTGAGGACGGTCTCACACATTATTTATTTTACCAGCTGCGATGCAGCTTTGTCATGCTCTGGTGTAATAGAAGGCAGCCACTAATAATACTATTGCACTGCCAAATCATTTAGAAATAAACTTGTACGCTTAGGTTATGATGACAAACAAGTTTTATGGAGTTATAAATGTGTCACTGTTAAACAAAATTAAATTAAAACCTACCTGACGTTTTAACCATAATACATTCAAATATGTATGTACATCCTTGTTTGACCATATTACCTACTTACAACAGATAATATATTTCACGCCGTGTCGTATCAATTACATTTATAATAATAAGAAGAAAATAAAAGCCGTTAAGTTTCCATGTCTCTATAAAGTAAAGGCAGTGACAATACATCGTGAGGAAACCAGACCGCTTAGAATAGTTTCTTAAGCTTAAGATTATATAATAATCAAAGCTGTGGACACTCAAAATGTGTTGAGTTAACCATATTTAAAGCGTTGCAAAGGTCAGATGGTTGTCGTTTCATTTACCAGACTCTCAAAATCCTAGATAATGGTCCAAGAAAAACACGGGCTCCAAAGCGATAGCTTTTTTCGCATCCAAAAATATTTCACATCAAACAGATTGATCTGACTTCGAGATAGGTAGCTCAAGCACATGTCTTACGGATATCAGAAATAACAGCGGAATCACAAATATATACCTACATATACATATATATTTTTTGTAAATACATACTTATAATACATAGAAAACATCAAGATCAATAAAAACAGAGATGTTCATTCACGCATATGTTAGTACTGTGCAGGGTCGAACCCTCATCCCTTGCAACAGAGGCAGCATTAACTGCCACTGATCCAAACGGGATGAAAATGACATAAGGATGAGATACAAAACATATACATATAACGAAACATTCAGCCTCGTTTATCTTTCGTTCAATTTTAGTATGTTGCCCAATGCAAAGCTATCAATTTCAGTGGCGTTGTTTGAAACAACTTATAATATCAAGCGAGCGACAGCAATCACTCCGGGAACAATTTCCCTTTGTCCCGCCGCGCGCGACAGAGATGTGATTTCACGCCCCGTTTGCCGCCTCTGCGCAAATGTACTGCTTTGACATACTGATCTTTTGCTACAATGATTTCATTTTTCTAGCACGTTATTACTTGCAATATCTCGTTGAAACGGGCCAAGTAAATCAGGTTGATGTACCTTCTTCTTTAGCTAAACTGACTGGGATAAAACCATGAAGTATGGTAATAATAAGAGGATTAAAGGAACTTACCTGAAGTGATCTTCGATCCTTGTTATACCTAACACCTGGTCCCATATTATAACTGTGTAGTGCGTCCTCACGCAGCTCATATTTCGCGAAGTAAAAAATAAACACTAAAGAAAAATAAAAATAAAAACACATTACTAGCAACACTACGTTCAATCCGGCAATCATTAGTTCAGAGTAGCACACTATCGGGGCCCACACAAGCCGAACATGAAAACGGTGTGAGCTCCGATTGTGAGGGAGAAAGCTGTCTAAAAAATTAAATAAAAGAACAGCTTTAGGGAGGGAGGGATATACCCTAATATGGGACCAGGTGTTAGGTATAACAAGGATCGAAGATCACTTCAGGTAAGTTCCTTTAATCCTCTTATTATACCTAACACCTGGTCCCATATTATAACTGTGTAGATGTTTAGAGAACTTAAGAAAAAACTTAAATCATTATAAGATAATTAACTTTTTATTATCATTAAACCCTAAATAAACATTTTAATTTGTACTACGGAAGTATAACAAAATATCCAGATATTCAAGCAAGTTAATAATAAGTTAGCATAACTTTTCATAAACATTATGTTGACAAACTTAAAAAATAATCAGTCCTCCAAGTAAGGTAATAAGTTAACAATACTTTCATAAACATATTACCTAAAACCACTCAACTATGATAAACTGAATTCTAACTCAGATAATTAAGAATTATTAAGTTCCATATAAAACATTATTACATAACAATATTAAAATAAATAAAATACACACCACCAAAAGATTAATAACCAGAAACCGCCCGAGCAAAATCAATTTGAGGGTCATTATGAATGGGTCTATTGTAATGGGTTGCAAAGGTTGAGGAGTTCGGAGACCATCCTACAGCTTTTAAAATACTATCTGTTGACATACCTACTCTACAAGCTTGAGAAGAAGCCGCATGTCGAGTGGAATGAGAAGAGAATATTCTTATGTCAATACCACTATCTTTCATAATTTGTTTTATCCACCTACTAATTGATTGAGAAGTAGCCTCCTTGTGAGGTCTTTTAAAAGTTAAAAATAATTTTGAAGAACTATGACCTCCTCTAAAAACAGAAGTTACTTGAAGATAATGGGAAAGAGTTCTGACAGGACAAATGCTAGCATTGTCAGTAAAAGAGGGAAGAGACATCTTAGTTAAATGTCTACCCGGAGCAGACGTTTTTAAAATATCACATATAGGAATGTCTACACCATTATCAGTAAAAATAATATTATTATAACGAATCAAATGCAAAGTTTGAACTCTTTGCCCTGTAGTGAGAGCTAAAAGAATAGCAGTCTTTTTAGTGAGTTTTTCTAAGTCTAAATTATCTAATGGATACCAATGACTTATATAAGAAAGAACCATGTTTGGATCCCAGGTACAAGTATATCTTGGTAAAACCGGGCGAAGCCTAAACACACCTTTAAACCAGCGTTTCATTCTATCATCAGAACCCAAATGATTACCTAAAATAAGAGATAAAGCAGAACGGTGACAATTTAAAGTCTGGTAAGACTTCCCCTTATTATAAATATGAGTCAAAAAACATAAAACATTAGGTATTGAAGCACAAAATATATCAATATTCTTAGAATTACAATAAAACCACCACTGACGTAAGGAGCTATCATATTGTTTGAAGCTATTTGTGGAGAGAGAAGCTAACATGATATCCATAGCACTGTCTCCCACCATTCTCCTCTTCAAAGATTCCCTGATAAGATACATGCCCCCAGGGTAAGATGAGAGTGCATGGGATGAACCAACCTGGAAGGACAAGTTAATAAATCTTCAGATGGACCAAACGTAAGAATCTTTGAAACAACAAGAGATTTCAAAAGGGGGTACCAAGCCTGAGAAGGCCAGATAGGAAAAATTACAATACCTGTTGCCTTGTCTGACTTAATTTTCTGTAAAACTTTTAATATTTGAGAGAATGGAGGGAAAGCATAAAAGAAAAAATCACTCCATTTGATAGTAAAGGCGTCAATGTTCCACGCAGAAGGATCTTTATGCCATGAAATATATTTGTCACATTTTTTGTTAATCCTTGATGCAAATAAATCTATGTCAGGGTTACCAAAACTATGTTTAATGATAGAAAAAATCTTATGTGAAAGTTCCCATTCTGTATCCAAATTTGTATGGCGGGATTCAAAATCCGCTTCTAAATTATCTTTAGATTTAATATATGAAGCAAAAATCCACAATTCACGAGCTTCACACCATTGCCAAATTTGTTTGGCAAGATCATTCAATAAAGGGAATTGAACAGACCCCATACGATTTATGTAAGAAATAGCAGTTGTATTATCAATTCTAAGTAGAACTTCACACTGATTTAAGTTATTTGCGAAACATTTCAACCCGAAAAATGAAGCTAAAAGTTCTAGATAATTAATATGGTATTGTTTTTCCAAATCTGACCAAGCACCCCCTGTATGTTCTCCATTACACACAGCTCCCCAGCCTGACAAAGAAGCATCAGAAAATATTTCAACAGAAAAGTCATACTGTTTAATCTTGCAATTTCTATGCAGAATATTACCCTTCCACCATAGTAAATCAGCTTTTGATGCTTGACTGATCACCATACATCTATCATAATTCCCCCCTGAACGTTCCAAAGCCAACATTTTATCTCTTTCTAAAGTTTTAGTATAAACAAAACCATAAGAAACAGCCATACAGACTGATACTAAAATACCTAACAATTTAGCAAAGTTCCTAATACTACACTTTTTAAGCTTTAAAAAAATATTTATTAATTCTAAAATATTTTGTCGCTTTACATCTGTAGGGCTTAGGGTTAAGTTCTGAGAATTAATATGAAACCCTAAAAAATCTCTGACCATGGCTGGAATTAAGTTACTTTTCTCCACATTAATAACAAAACCCAAACACTGCAATAAATTTTGAATGATTTTAGTGTTATTAATACATTCCATGTAAGAAGATCCAAAACAGATCAAATCGTCAAGGTAAATGACAACCCTTATACCTTGTTCTCTTAGGCATTGCAAAAAAGGTTTAAGTAATTTAGTGAAAACCAAGGGAGCTGTGTTTAACCCAAAGGGTAAACAGTTAAATTCATAAAATTTATCGTCAAATTTGAATCTCAGATACTTTTTAAAACCAGATTGGATAGGTATTAAATAATAAGCATGTTTAATATCTAAAGTGGTTAAAAAATCCCCTCTTGATAACAACTTACAGACAGTCCGTATGTCATCCAATTTAAAATGGGTTGTAATAATAAATTTATTTAGCTGTCTTAAATTTAGTATTAATCTATGTGAACCATCTTTTTTAGGTAGTAAAAATATGCTAGACAGAAACTGATCTGGTAAAGGCTTACAAGGAGTAATCGCACCCAGATCAAGTAATTTATTAATTTCCAATGAAATGACAAAATGGTCAGACTTTTTTAAATTACTGTTTGAAGGCACCTTATTTTGAAAAGGACAAGTTAAAAAGGGGATTCTATAACCTTTTACCCAATCTAAAATGATAGGATCAGAAGTAATAGCTTTCCAACAATCCCAAAAATAAAAGAGCCTCCCGGCAAAAGGTACCTCTAGGGGTATCTGGCACGGCCTCTGAGTGCTGGTGCTGCAGGCTTGTCCTGGTTGCTGGGCCTGAATTGCTGTCGTCGATAGTATTGACCTCTGCGTTGACCCCTCCCCGGAGGGCCCTGGTATTGATTCCGGCGAAGGGGTGATTGAAAATTTCTAGAGCCACTTTGACTAGCCCTGTTAGAATTTGTGCCCCCTGTTAAGGCTGGCCTGGGTCTTAAGGCACTAGACGCCCTTTTCATGGACTGATAGGTTTTCACCGCTTCATCAAGGTTTGAAAATAAAAAGCAGTCTCTTTTAATATCTTTTAGGTTCTCACCCAGACTCTTATCCAAAAATGGAATTACTAGTTTCCTCCTCACCTCAGTGTGTTGAAAGTGCAGGTTACTTAATAATCGGGAAGCATCGATTAACTTCCTGATGACACTTAATTTGTCAAAATCATTCTTGGACAATGAATTAATTACTTGGCTTACGCCTGCAACTGCCAAACCTAAATCTTGCTGACGGTTATATAGCAGAATATCCCTTGTTTTAGCGGGGCTTGAGAGCACTCCAGCTATTTCCATATTTAATTTCGGAGCTTCTAATAATTTACCGTTAATCGGAATTAATTGAGACTTAATTATTTTGTCTCTCTCCTCCTTGCTGAGGCCATCAATAAGAATATTATTGATTCTGGCCAGTATTTGGGGATGAATCTCCTCTCCATATACAGTCTGCGAAGTATTTGGCTCTCCGAGGGCCAGTAATAGGTCTGGGTCCAAATCAGACGTCGATTCAGTGATGTTATCTTCAACGAAAGATAAGGTGTCCAAGTCAGAAACATTTTCTGAAAAAGACACATTAAATCAGAAATGTGTCACCCCCGAAATAACAAATAAAGTACACACAGGCACTAAGAGGTATATTTATTGCACCCTTCCACGAAGGGGATCATTTTCGTCACACGAAAATGA
The DNA here is from genome assembly GCA_019059595.1 of Marasmia exigua. Lineage (NCBI taxonomy): Eukaryota > Metazoa > Arthropoda > Insecta > Lepidoptera > Crambidae > Marasmia > Marasmia exigua. The sequence continues at coordinate 565,975 of CM032491.1, read as the reverse complement.
AAACTTTGCCGAACGGCCATCTTGTTACTATTGTTGTTGTGAAATTATTTCCCCACGGGAAGTATCTCAATAATGCTAATTGTCACACAAAAAGCATTTAAAAACGATCCAAATATATAATCAAACTCAAAACTAGACCTAACCTAAACGAATACCACAAAATAAAGCTTAGAAAACGAAAAAATACCTTGAATAGGCGGAACTTCCAATACCTCGCCGGGGTCGGAATTCTCAATATTGTCTTTCTTTTTGTACTTTTCCAGTCTTCTTTCTAGTTTCCTAATCTTCTTAGCTATTTTAGACTCTTTAGGCATAATTTTTATCACAAAAAACCAATTTAAATTATTTTATAAACAAAGATGTGTCAAAGCGCGATGAGCGCGAAGAGAACGAATGATTGCCGGATTGAACGTAGTGTTGCTAGTAATGTGTTTTTATTTTTATTTTTCTTTAGTGTTTATTTTTTACTTCGCGAAATATGAGCTGCGTGAGGACGCACTACACAGTTATAATATGGGACCAGGTGTTAGGGTATAATAGTTGGATATTTCATTGGTCTCTCGAGGGAAACTACCTGTGGATTATGTTAGCACGTTTTACTTTGACAACTTTTTTTAACAAACGGGCGTCCGTGCTGCCCACACCGACTGTCATCAGTTGTACGATTCCTTCCTCATTATTCATTCCTATATGCAATTAAATTAATGAATGAATATTTCACATAAATAATAAATAATTTATAAAGCAAAGACTCGTAGCAGACGAGTATAGAGTATTTCATTCATTCATTATGTCTTTGGGTCGAATATAAAAATGACTTCCCTTTGAACGTTCTCAACATTTTTAACATCATCTGACATATTATATCGTTCAATTATTAATTAATGATATACTCATATATAAGTATTTGCAATTAGTATGGTTTAGATCTTTAGAGCCGATCCGACCAATCTTATTCCGATACTAAAACGATAAAAATTAGTATAGCGCTGTCATTCTATACAAATCTGACGTTATACAATAGATTTAGCCACGGATAAAGATTGGTCAAATCGGGCCTTAGCCACTTTAAACAACCAATACTACTACAGATAAACAGAGTCCCATGTGAGTCAACATAATTATCACGCATTTGGACATGGCTGGGAGCTGTGAGCAAACACACGCCTCAGAGGGAATTAACCTTCGTCAAATAAAATAAATTAAATTGTTCCTGTTCGTACTACATCACATTAATTGTACTTACAGGAAACGTATGTGTGTGGTTTCATGGGTAGCTACTTCAATTAAGAGAGGTAATAATTACCTATATGTTATGTTAATTGTTGTAGTTAGGTAATTCGGTATTAGGTAAGTTTATCTACTTTTTACATTTCACGATTTGGTCGATTCTCGAAACGAAAGGAGTTATGGTATATTGTGTGACTCATCTCTACCTTAAGTTAGGTTTATATGATAGATTTATTTCGTAATAAACGCAGTAATAACGCATAGCTTATTTCATGCGTGTTGCAATATGTGAAAAGAATTTTTAATATCATGAGGAGAGCAGGGCACAGGGCGCTGATAGCGCCCGAGGCTGATGGAGTGTAACTGGCTGCCGGGCGTTGTTAGTGACGGAAGTATGGGATTAGTCGGTCAGTCGGGCGAAGATGTATATATATATATATATATATATATATATATATATATATATATATATATACATATATATGAATGAAATGGGGTGAGCATTGCATCTCATAGCCACTGCGACTAGTAGATGATCTATTGTGGCAGCCCCAAAACTTATTACAGCACCTCATGTAGCACCAGCTCCAGGATAAACCCGAGGATGGAGCTGACGGGGGAGCTCTTGATCTCGTCTGCCGAGATAATGTGTGCTTCCAGGTGCCGGCTTCTGCAGTGGTGCAGCGCTATGCACTCGCCGAGGACGTGGATGATCGTTTCCTGAAGGGAAGAATCGAATGGAAGGGTTGGGAAAAAAAATCTTTTTCTAAGTCGGAGGTAGGGGAAAGGAGGATATTTATGTAGGTGGGTTGTGTCTGTGATTAATGGTTTTTGTTGAGCAGGTTTTCTGCGGCTTTCCTGCTAGAGTGCTCCTGTGCTGGGGACGGTAGATTTACCGGCCTTCGCACAGCGCCTCTTGTGCCACGTACCCCTGCTGGTCGTACTCTACCACCACGACCTCTGCTGCCTTGGGCAGATGGTTGGCGGGTGGTGGTGCCCCTGCCACTCGAGGGTCCTGTAACACGAATGTTGCCCCTCGAGACTCTATACGTCCCCTGGACGGGTGGAGGTGTGGTGCTGCTGAAGCCGGCTCAAGTTGCCCCTCCTGAGGGTTCCGTACCCGAGACCAAGTTGGAGTTACTTGGACGCGCCTCGACGCTTGTCCCCGGATACCTTGCCCCCTTTGACCCTTATCTGGATAAGGCCAAAGTCAAGGTAGAGGCGCCCCTCGCGTTGAAGAACAGTCTCCAAGGCCGCCTCATCGAAGGAAAAGGTCACTGTTTGACCTTTTGCTTCGGGCTTCCGGTTGACTACCCTCCAACTCGAGAGGTCTACCTTTATTTGGTTTTGCCAACCTCCGCAGGATGGTATCTGCGTCGTGTTTGGCTTCCTGTATCCAGGCCGTGCCATACCTGGACTTGGGCATATCCTCTTCGTTTACAACGGAGAGATTAGCCCCATCCCAGGGTTTAATGTTGGACAAGTACAAGTATTCGTACAAAATTAAATTAAAAATTAAATATCATTTATTTCAACCAAATTACAGGTCATATACAAAATAGAAAATAGAATAGTAAATTATAGCAAATTATAGCAATGCAATATTTGACATTCATACATTGTAATAAGTATATAAATGTCAAGTTAAATAGAAATAAATAAATAAAAAAAAAAAATGTCAGTTCCATTAAAGTTGGTTATACAATTTAAATTATCATAAAAATGTTAAGCTACTACATGCCAATTGAATACAAAGTCAAAATGAAAATTAAATTGAAATTAACGTATTATAAAATATATAATGTCAAATCTTGTCATTGCAGCACGCGACACCCTTTACCGCTTTTGCCCAGTATTCCAGGGACGGACCATCATAGCGTTCCGAGAGTATCTTCAGAATGATATTGGAACTGCCGAGTATACGATTCCTAATCGAAACCACCTTTTTGCGCATAACTGTGTGGAAACCATTGACACGTGCGTCAGCAAACATGCCCGATGCGCTACAGTACCTCGGAAGTCCCAACATCACTCTGAATATGTTATTATATTGTACGCGTAGGGCATTGTACGCCCTTTGGCTGAAATTGACCCACAGGCCGCTGGTATAAAAAGATTGGCAATTAGACTGTAAAAGTGTGGTTTTCACACTATCCGAGCACCTTGCAAACCTGCGAGACAACATATTGCCCCGAACTGCCAACGCCCTACGCTTCCTCTCTATATCGCCATGGTCCCTGCAATCCTCGGAGACTATGTGACCCAAGTACTTGAACGTTGGCACTTTATCCAGCTCAACATTGCACAACCTAATAGGTGGCACGGGAAAAGGAACAGGTGGACCGCTTCTCCCCCGAAAGACCATCACCTTACTCTTACTAACATTGTATTTCAGGCCGTGCTTTTCTGCGTAGGTCTCGCAAGTAAGAAGCAGCCTCCTTAATGCACCGATCGATGGGCTCAGCAACACCATATCATCGGCATAACTGATGTTATTTACCATTTGGCCATCGATTGAACATCCTACCTGGGTATTGCTGAGCTCAACGATAAGCTCGTTCATGTATAGGTTGAAAAGCGTTGGTGAAGTCAAACCGCCTTGCCTCACGCCGCATTCCAACCCATACATATCTGAGTGCTTTCCTGCCCACCTTACACTATTTTTCTGGTTACCGTACCAGAACCTAAAAATATCAACCAGTTCGAGTGGCATACCTGTTCCTCTGAGCTTGTCCCATAGCACCTGATAGGAGACCAGGTCGAATGCTTTCGACAGGTCTAAAAAGCAAGCATACACCGGTGTCCTCCGTTGCGTGTAGTACTTGACCGTCTCCTTTAGCGTAAATATTGCACTTTCAGTAGAAAGTCCCGCACGAAATCCAAATAATAACAAAATATATGTATATATATGTAATAAGTATAACAAAATGTTGATATATTATATGATATCTGTTTGTATCCAACTAACAACTTTAGCGACAGAAAACAACAAACTCCAATTCTGTAGTTGTAGACTTAAGAAGGCCAGCCCAAAGTGCCCGCAGAGCTTTCCAAAGGTCTAGAGTTCCAACCTTATTCATCTAACTGACTTATTTTGAGTTGTTAAAATTAATTAATCTACTAGAGTATGGGATCCGAGAGGTTTTAATGGGATGCCCGGCCCTAGTTTGGTGAAGTTAAATTGTGTGCACATAGAAGATTGTCTTATTTAGGCTACATGAAATTTTACTGACTGAATACATAGGAGGAGTTCGATTAGATAGGTCCTAAAACATTCCCTATCTGCAATTTCGTACATTCTTCAATCGTCTTTTGACTGATTGAATGATGATAATATAGTTAAACACTCTTTCTATTGTCTGTGGTTTGCAAAAAAATCGACTACTTACCGATTTTTTGATCTTAAACTGAACTAACTCAACTAATGGTTTAAAAAAGTAACCAATGATCAAATATCGCCAAAATGTGTTTTTTGAACAATAGTTATATTACAAGGAATTACGTCACTTTGACTATTGGTTAGGCATTTAATTATAGGTAGTTAAATTAACCAAAAGGTAACTACGGATACAAAAATCGGCCCTTACTGATTTGTCATTTAATTTAGGTGAATTAATTTTTACTTCGGTACTTACTAAAATTAGAATTAATAAATTATTTAAATCCCTTTATATATTAATCATGCCCAATATGTTTTAAGTATTAATCAAGTCTTTTCAGCAAGTTTTGTGTTAGTTCATTTTAAATATTATACTTATTGTAAACAGTAATGTAGGTATGTACCTTTGGTGATCTGATACCTCTAACGGATATCATAGCACAATTATTGCTCAAGTCAGGTACTTACGGTCTATGATATTTTGTTTAGTATTTTGTAGAGGTCTGACTGCTGCACGTGCTGTTACAACAGCACGTGGCCATATAGGTATTACAATACCTATATGGCCTTTTCACCATCGGGTGTCTCTATAGAAGCCTATTTCTAAAGTATCTACCGTACTATTAGTTAGTTCAAAATAAAACCAAAGAAAAGAAAAGAAAACCAGATGTTCCATACAAAACCCCCTATCTACAATGAACACAAAAGATAAAGTGAGGTAGACAAAGCTTGGAGAAGAAAAACTTGTAAACACGACTTTATACAAGGATTTGGTTTCAAAACATAGAAACAGTCCATTTTTCCTCTCGTTACGGCGAAGATCAGTGTACCCTAGCTTTCTTAGGAACGAAATCAAAGTAAAGTTGAATAAATCACAGGAGAACCCGGCGATCGGTTCATCATTTTTACTCGCAGTGGGGATTCTAGACCTACCCATGGTTTTATTCAAAAGCATAATATTGTAGGATATTACCAAGTAAGAAATACAGTTTTGTTGCATTGTTGCCTATACCAATATTCTAGTCTTTTTTTGTTAGAAGCTTGAGTAAAAGTAAGTTTACTTTTAGCGACAGCTGTTGACATTATAAAAAACTAATCAATAGAAAATACAATAATAATTAATTTGTGGCATTTGGATGTCTTCTTGTTGACGCGTTTTGGACAGAACTCACACAGACATCCATTGTCCAAAACTCCCGAGACGCAGTGGACCGCAGCAAGTGGAGACACGTCGCGCGAGCCGTATCAGCACACGAAAATGCTCCATCATCAACCACGACCACTCTGTCAGGAGTCGACTAGGGATGAGGAGGATGCTTCGTTTTCCATATGTACGCTTCATTTCGTTTTGCCCTTCAGCAACGGGGGCGTTGTATTGCTAATAAATAGCAAAGTATCAAAGCAGTGTCTCACTAATAAAACAAAATTAAATTCCGCACTACGACTCTAGGAATTATATCAACATACCTATCTACATTCGAAAGACCTTATTGTAGTATAACGTACATACTCTACCAATGCATTGGTCGTTAGAAAACTAGACGTGGTCTATTACTTACATTTATTCTGGATGTGAAAATTCTTCGACGAATTTATGCATTCACCACATCAGAATTTGTATTTTCCGAAATGGAGCATCATTTTGTCTACAGAAAACATTGAACGTTTGGTTTAAGGTTTGTTCGGGACGACCGCGATCGCAAGTATTTAAAATGAAAAATAATAGAAAAAAAATATAATATATACGTAGCTACACGTATGCGATATATACCGTCGCGCGTACGTACGTAGCTATAGAATAGCGACTTTGAGCGGCGCCCGCGCTGTTAATAATACCGCTTGTGCGCAGGCAATTTTCGACCGTGTTCTCGAGATATAAAGAATCAAAGTTGCGTGCACAGTATTACGGGTCAAGAGTTCATCGACTCTTCCCGAATTTATCTGTATTTTGGAATAAAATAGACGTCTCGAGACACTTGTAGATTATTCTAGAGTGAGTAGCGGGCCCGACGGAGTAATATAAAAGGAGCGCACACATTCAGTCACACATTCAGTCGGACACAGTCAGACAGCGCTCTCAACAAGAGAACCACGACTCTCCGAAGCGACTCAGAAGCCCTACAGCAGCGTCATAGTGAACATCAATAGTCTCCGTCTCTCCGTTTGTCACCGTGTTACCGTACCTCCGTCCGTCGTCGCCATAGTAGTCTGCCCGTACTTCGCGTCAACCCATAGCTCCGCTTCGTGGCTCTGCGAGTCTACGTGTCTACAGTCCACTTCGTCCAGTCCATCGTCGAGTCACCATCACCGTCATCGTCACCTTCTTCACCCGGAACCTCGCTGCCATAGTGAGAATAAACGCAGTTATAGTCCAGATCCAGTGTTTACCTCCAACCCAGCACCCCGTACGGGTCTCGTACACTGATACATCCTGCCGTGTCCACGTGCGCGTCCCGTACATTGGACCTTCGAGCCGCATCAAGAGGAACGTTTTGGATCTTCGTTTCGGACCCGAAGAAGAATAGAAAAGATAGAAGAAGATGCCGGTCACAAGATCGCAAAGCGGAAGAAGGCCAGCCGCGGAAGTACCACCGACGTCGGAAGCCATCGAGCCCGGTACCATGGATAGAACCATAGAAGCATCATCGGCAATAGCACCTGCCTCCGGCGCCGTAGAAGCACCTGCCGCTCAAGCCGCCGCCCCGCCTCAAGAGGCCATAGACAAGAAGATCGTTTCCCGCCCCCATAGTACTCAGTCACGCCGGGCGCTACGTATCGCGCAGGCTAGGGAAGATCTTCTTCAACTCCAAGTCGAGTTAGCTGCAGCGCGCTTAGCAAGGATAGAGGCGGAAGAAGAAGACGACGCTGCTACCCATTTCAGTGAAGCCGAGACTCAAGCCCGGGTCTCCAACTGGGTCGAATGTCAAGCCCAACTACTGCCGACCAGCGCGCCTTGCCAAGAGGAGGTACTACCTGCGCCGCAACGAGACACACTACGACCGCCAGTCGTATCGGCTCCTGTTTCGAAACCCATAGAAGAAGAGTGGACGCATCCACCGCCGATTACGTGTGCACCAGCCCATAGTCCAGACGCGGATAAAAAGCAGGTAGAAGCCACCAATAGTGAAGTCACCTCCGCGCCACTGGTCACCACAGCAGCACCGCCGCAGAAGTCAGAAATATCAGAACTGATAACCGCCATCACATCAGCTGTCAAGTCCAGTCAGCATCAGCCGCGCCACGTCACCGAACTGCCAAACTTCTCGGGAGCGCATCAAGAGTGGCTATCATTCAAAGCCGCCTATTACGAATCAGCCGCTCTCTTTACCGATATAGAGAACTCTGCACGTCTACGCCGGACCATCAGAGGAAAAGCAAGAGAGGCCGTCGAGAACCTTCTTATCCATCACGCGCAGCCACAGGAAGTCATGAAGACATTAGAAGCCCGTTTTGGAAGGCCAGACTGCATCGCTTCCACCGGATTGGATCGTCTTAGAAGCTTGCCCCGCCCGGCCGACACGCCGAAAGATATTTGTATATTTGCAAGCCAGGTCTCCAACATCGTAGCCGCACTGAAAGCCCTAAAGAAGATTTATTACCTATATAATCCAAATATAACGAGACAATAGAAGAAGCCGCGCGCATAGCCAAACAAGTTCGTGATATACATCGTCAGGCCCACTTTGAATTGAGAAAATGGGCTTCTAATTCACCGGCAGCCATAGCAGAATTGGTCGAGCACGATCAAGAAATAGCAGCCAAGAGCCTCAGCGACGGCGCAGCCAATAGTGAACGTGTCCTAGGTCTCGTGTGGAAGCCACAGACTGATGAGCTCACCTTCAACCTAGATCTAGCAAGAGTACCAAACGAGATACTGCACCGCAACGCCCCCACAAAGAGGGAAGCACTGCGCATAGTAATGTCATTGTACGACCCGCTCGGTCTCGCTTCGCCCATTACTGTAAGAGCGAAACAAATATTACAAGAAGTATGGCGCCGTGGGACCGGGTGGGATGAACAGGTTGATGCTGACATCGCGGCACAATGGAAAGCATGGATGACTCACCTGGACAGCCTACGCAACATAGCCGTGCCGCGATGCTACCTACAGTATAGCGATGCAGTGTCACTCCAGCTGCATACATTCGTGGATGCAAGCGAGACAGCGTATTCCGCCGCACTGTACTGGCGTACTGTCGCCCCCGACGGCCGTGTGTCAACGACCCTTATAATAGCTAAGGCGCGAGTGGCACCACTGAAACTTACCTCTATACCACGCCTGGAACTCCAGGCCGCCGTGATGGGTAGCCGCATGGCCGAAGCCGTCATCGCCGAGCACGATCGCCAGCCTGAACGGAAAATATTCTGGACTGATAGTAAAACGGTACTCACCTGGTTGAAGAATGGATCACGCTCGTACAAACCTTTTGTCGCACATCGTATTGCAGCCATAGAAGAAAATAGCTCCATGCACGATTGGCGATGGATCCCGTCGAAAATGAACGTTGCTGATGACGCTACCCGTGACGTACCAGATGACTTTAATAGAAATCATAGATGGTACACAGGACCGCAGTTCCTGTTGGAAGAGGAGTCGTCGTGGCCTGCCGAAAAACCCACCACCTTAGAACCTACAGGGGAAGAAAAATGTAATTATGCGAACACGAACACTGCCGGACCCAAAATCTACAATAGCATACCCGACAGTACGCGATTTTCTAAATGGGAAAAATTACTACGCGCAACAGCTCGAGTATTACAATTTACAGAACTCTGTCGACCTGAAAAACATAGAACGCACTACAAGCGAACCCGCAAGAACAAGGAACAAGATCCCGACTGGAAGCATCAAAAAGCGCCAACCACGCCTCTGTCTAAAGTAAGGATAATAGAAAAAAAGGCGAAACAAGACTACATAGAAATAGATATCTCGTTACTACGGCAAGCCGAATCTCTACTAATAAGAGCAAGCCAAGAAGAATCGTTCCCCGAAGAAATAGAAGCGTTGCGAAACGACCAAGCCGTATCTAGGAGCAGCCGACTACGCTCACTATCATTAATATATGTAAACGGCGTTATAAGATTGAACAGTCGCATAAACGCAGTCTCCGACGTCACTGATGCGCAGAGAGCGCCACCTGTATTGGACGGCAACGAACACCGGACCAAGTTATGGATCGAGTACATGCATAGACGGTTATTGCATTCCGGAGTCGAGACAACCATTAATGAATGTCGTCAACATTACTGGATTTTAAGACTGCGCCCCGTAACAAAGATGATAGTACATCGCTGTTTGCCCTGCCGCATAAGGAAAGATAGTCCACCGCAGCCGCCAACCGGAGATCATCCACACTGCCGCCTAGCTCACCACAAAAGGCCATTCACCTATACTGGGGTCGATTACTTCGGCCCCATGACAGTCGCCATCGGACGCTCCACAGTGAAGAGATATATCGCGATTTTCACATGCCTCACGACGCGGGCCGTTCATTTGGAGTTAGCGGCCTCCCTTAGCACCGATTCTGCTGTGATGGCTCTCCGCCGAATGGTGGCTAGGCGCGGCTGCCCAACGGAGATCTGGTCTGATAATGGCACCAATCTTCGAGGTGCAGACCGGGAATTACGACGAGCTATAGATGGCGCCACAGAACAAGAAGCTACCAAGAAGATGATTAGCTGGCGCTACATACCACCTGGAGCACCCTTCATGGGGGGCGCATGGGAACGTCTTGTGAGATCAGTGAAGACGGCCCTAGCAGCAACTCAACAGAACCGATCTCCCACTGACGAAGTCCTCGCTACTCTTCTCGCGGAAGCCGAATATACTGTTAACAGCCGCCCTTTGACACATGTATCCGTACAGCCAGAAGACCCAGAAGCTATCACACCGAATCATTTTCTCCTCGGTGGATCAGCGAGCGTACCCGCGCCGGGAACCTTCAGCGACCGCGACCTCATCCATAGTGCACAGTGGCGAGCATCGCAGCGCCTCGCCGATATATTTTGGTCGCGGTGGGTACGAGAATACCTGCCTGAACTCCAAAACCGGCGGGAGCCCCACGGTCATGGTTCTACAGTCAAGACTGGAGACGTCGTGCTAATAGCTGATAACACACTACCTCGTAATACTTGGCCACGAGGAGTGATCATAGCTACTTTCCCAGGGCCCGACGGAATTGTCCGAGTGGCAGACGTCCGTACCAGCGGCGGAATCCTACGACGGCCTGTTAAGAAGATAGTTGTGATCCCTACGAATACGGTCGCCCTTTAACCAGTTTGCAACGTCGCGGCCGACGATGCACGGCGGGAGGAATGTTCGGGACGACCGCGATCGCAAGTATTTAAAATGAAAAATAATAGAAAAAAAATATAATATATACGTAGCTACACGTATGCGATATATACCGTCGCGCGTACGTACGTAGCTATAGAATAGCGACTTTGAGCGGCGCCCGCGCTGTTAATAATACCGCTTGTGCGCAGGCAATTTTCGACCGTGTTCTCGAGATATAAAGAATCAAAGTTGCGTGCACAGTATTACGGGTCAAGAGTTCATCGACTCTTCCCGAATTTATCTGTATTTTGGAATAAAATAGACGTCTCGAGACACTTGTAGATTATTCTAGAGTGAGTAGCGGGCCCGACGGAGTAATATAAAAGGAGCGCACACATTCAGTCACACATTCAGTCGGACACAGTCAGACAGCGCTCTCAACAAGAGAACCACGACTCTCCGAAGCGACTCAGAAGCCCTACAGCAGCGTCATAGTGAACATCAATAGTCTCCGTCTCTCCGTTTGTCACCGTGTTACCGTACCTCCGTCCGTCGTCGCCATAGTAGTCTGCCCGTACTTCGCGTCAACCCATAGCTCCGCTTCGTGGCTCTGCGAGTCTACGTGTCTACAGTCCACTTCGTCCAGTCCATCGTCGAGTCACCATCACCGTCATCGTCACCTTCTTCACCCGGAACCTCGCTGCCATAGTGAGAATAAACGCAGTTATAGTCCAGATCCAGTGTTTACCTCCAACCCAGCACCCCGTACGGGTCTCGTACACTGATACATCCTGCCGTGTCCACGTGCGCGTCCCGTACAAGGTTTATATCACGAAACGTGTGATCGGAAACAAAATCTAGTAAAGCTTAAAATATACCTTAGGTACGCGACGAGCTTGTGGTGTTCGCTTGCATAAATCACACAGTACTCTACCGTTTGCCATATTCCACCAATTCATTGCTGTTAATTTTCGCAACTCAACATACTCGTCATAAATACCCACAGATTCACCAGCACAATAGTTCTGTGGTGCATATTTAGTATATATTATGTGTGTAATTATTTCTACGAAATTTATACCACTTAGGTAAGTACTACTGCGGATTCTAGAATTTCATTCTACTACGGTGTATGCCTTAATTGCTCCTTTTGAACCGTTTCAATCCGTGTAGACAACCATTTTACTGCTGGAAATTATATTTATCTTGACTAAAATATACCCTAAAGGCAGAATATATTTTTTTCTTACCGGCTATCGACATCTTATTGGTACATATTAGGGGTTGAAGTATTAAATTGCCGTTTTGTATGTCGATTTTCACAGAAGTTGTGTTTTCTATACATGGTAATACAATAATATTTAATCTCTATTTAATATAAACCTAAAAAATATAGTCTTAGATCAAAATAAAATTATAGTATGGTGCCCTTTAGCTTATTGAGAAGTTTTACATCTTATTATGTCTTACTTATTACAAGTAATTTTCTAGTTTGAGACTTCGATATGCAATGTTCGAAATGTTTTTATATCTTTTTGTTTTTTTCTGTTACCTATACGAGTATCAGTGGAAGTTAAAAACAAAAACTAACTTTTTAAAACCGTGAACGCTATACGTTTATTGCGAAAGCGTAGTTTTTCGATAAAACCGGCGATCGCAGAGAAATCAAAGGGTGCTAAATAATAAATGGGCTACGCGATCGCTGCACTAGCGCCGCCTGCTGCGGCAACAGCGTTCGTCGCTTTTAGTTTTTTTGCAAGCACACTAGGCATTTACCATCACACCAACAAGGAATGCAATTCTACGTTTATGTTCCTAAAAGCACGGGTATATGTACAATAAAATTGTATACCCGCAAACCGCAAAGTGTATCTTTACTGAAGAATGAAGTTTGCAGCGATGGTAGCTTTACTAAATTATTAAACAAAGTCCATGCCTGCCTCGATGGCATAGCGACTATAAAGCGACGACTGCACAAGAGGTCCCGGGTTCGATCCCCGGGTCGGACCAATAATTTGTACCTAAGTTTTCAGTAAGAAATTCTTAGTGACAGCCCAGAGTCTGGAAGTTAGCGGTCTTGTACCCCCGTCCCTCGGATCCTGAGTCCCATCCCTCACCGGTTGTGTCACTGGTGTCCCATGGGAATATGAGGGTAAGGGAGAGTGCAATTGTGTTTTCGCACACACTTGAGCACTATAATATATTCTGCGTACGTGGCTGATCGTTGAGATTGACCGCCGTAGCCGTAATCGGTTGTAGGATATTATAAACAAAGTCGCTTTACAGTTTTTGATGCCGGTTTTTAAACACAGAGAATAATTTGAGATAAAGGTGTATATATGCATAATAATATAATACATGCATCATAGATATTGCACCAGTGCAAAGCCAGGGCAGGTCGACTGATTTCTCAAATTATATTTGATATAAATCTTCTTAACATGCTATAAACCGGACATAGTTAACTATAAAGTTTAAATTGCCTATTTGAGTTGAGGTCGACTCGGTTCCCATACGTAATTCAACATTGGTGACAGACCTCTTTTTGATACGTTGGTAATGAAAATTTTTTGCTTCTATATTTTGGAATGAACAAAAGTTTTTATATTTTTCCATGTTCTATGGAAGCGTCAGCTGTATGAAGACTGATAGTGGCAACAGATGTTGAATGACTGGAACAGGAGCGAGATAGTTAGTATACCATCTAGAAATGGTCAATTGTACGGAAGGTTTTAGCAGCTCTACAGACACACCAACATGGCAACATCGGGTTTGTCACATAAAGAAAACACCAAATCATCATACCTACCAAAAAAATTAGACAATAAAAAGCTTCAAAAAATTTTCTTTTGCCTAAAAAAAACCGCACTACACTCGAGAAAAGATTTTACCGAAGTCGGCGCCTAATCCCTGTTGAATAATTGAATGTTGTATTAAATTACAAGATATTATTGGGCGCCGACTTCGGTAAAATCTTTTCTCGAGTGTACTGTTATAAAATGTTATTTGACGTGTATAAAGTGATAAAAATATTATTTTACACTTTTTAGTTCGTGGTTTGTGGTTTTTGAAGGCGGTTTTTTTTTTTGCAGAATTTTATTTTAAGTTTTCATACTTCAACTTGAGTTCAATAAAAGTATATTCATTCATTCATTTAGAATTATATTTAATTAGGGGACCTCAAAGAGACCTCGTTTCCCTTTCGATGAGATTCAATGAGAGGGCCGATTAAAGAGAAATGTCTTACATCACTTCGTCCAGTAAAAGAATCGTCTGGCCGGAACCGGAACTCAGCGTCGAGCGTAATCTTCGATAGCGTTTGCTCAGCGATGTCGCCATCTACCGACTGAGACTGATTGCTATAAACGAATAAAGGCTGTGGTGCAGTCTGCACACTGCATTTTTACAAATTATTCTGTATTTAATATATTTATTTATTTAGTAAAACTTTCGGGAGTACATCGAGTGTACTCCCGAAAGTTAGATAGGGTATTCATTTAACCATAATTGTAATTTAATCCAATACCAAAAAATATGCTGTATTCAAATAAATTCATACTCGAGTGTACTCCAGAAAGTTTTATTGTATAAAATGTCTACAGAAACGTTTGAATATTCAATAATACAACAGTCATTGTACAAAAAGAATTGATAATATTTTTTTCCAAACTTTAAACATAATTGCGAAAATGTATTGGTTCGGTAAACAACTTGAGTGCTGAAATGAGTAAGTAGATACTTTATGATGACGTTAATCTCTTTCTGACTCTGAGTTGTATTTGTAAGTAAATACCCTTGATGTCAGGTATAAACGCAAACAAATACTTAACGGAATTTTAAATTCTGCTTGCTTTTCAAAATATTACGGAATATTTTGTCTTTTGTAAAAAGAACTCTACGTATTTATTACTTAGGCGAAATCGTTCCAGTCATTTGTTCAATGTAAGCGTATAATATAAGTTTTTTAAATGTTATTTTGTTAAATTAAAATTTATTAACATGACATTATTTTGATTTTATTTATTATTATACATAATACCCAAAATGTGAATAATTAGTGTAATTTAATTTGAATGTATGTTATCTGTGTTTTAATTATTTATCTGAGTGACATTGGAACCGTGTAAAAGTGTAATTGATTTATGTGAATGGGTGTAATTTACCTGAATAAAGAGATTATATTATATATTATTATGTTTCCTCTTTTTATGACATCCGTAACACAAATGTTGAAGTTATCTAAGTACAAAATCAGATCAATGTTTGCGATGCTGTATAAAATCGTTTTGACTAATAGTGTGTACCCAAGTCATGACTGTTCCTGATGTCCATAGCTTCCGCTCACCGCAACAGTATTCCGCTCACTGCACGCTTTATTGAAATGCATGTGTAAAAAGTACGCTTGTTAAACTGACGTCAGCCGAATAGCGTGCTCGCTTCGCTTAAACTCGTAGTCAATGCAGTCTATCATCTATTAGCCAAGCTACATACCTACATACACGCTCAAAGTGATTGGTACAACGAAACTCGGCTGAATAGAATATATCTCGGAAACAATCAACCTGACCTACCCTTCGAGCTGAGCGCTGTTGTTGGCTTATTGTTATTTTAATAAAAGCCGCTGAATATTTTTGCTTATAAAGTATTTCATATAAGTTTACATGTATTTTGCGTGCCAAACACAATTTCACAGTAACCCATGTAGGTTTGCGTTTTGACATTAGGTAAGTATTAATTTTTTGGAATGTAAACGCCCTCTACCGTTTCGATCGGTTTTAAGGTTTCGATTTTCTTTGTCATAGGTGGCAGACGACTGTAGATAAGATGCTGCTTGGTCACGTTGTATTACTTATCATATGTATATATAGCTGCTCAATGAATACCCCAATATATAACACTTAGTATTTAGTTTATTTAGACTGATTGTATGTTGTATGTTGTTCCTAATAAAATAAAATAATCAGATGCTTTAGTTTTTGCTTGTGTTCCAGACTTTGGCAAGTCTGGTTCATTAATATATGAAGACCTCGCAACTTTTAAAGGGAAGCTATACCAACTGGTACGCAATATGGATAGATACAATTTTCCGGAACTTTTTTTTATTGTAGAGGTGGACAAATGAACAAACGAGTCACCTGATGGAAAGTAATCAACCCGCCCATTAACATCCGCGAAATCAGAGAGATCGCTAATGTGTTCTCGGCCTTTTTCAAAAAAGAGTAGGTACGCTCTTCTCTTGAAGGTCCCTAAGTCGTAGCCGTCGGTTTTCCAACGGCTACTCCTGCAGCCAAACCGTTCCACAGAACTGAGGTACGTCCGCGAGAAACGCACAGTATTAGACCGCCATCCCTCGAGTTGATGGGGATGGAATGACAATCGCTTGCGAGTATATGAACATGAATGCTCTCTCTGTGTGATATTCAATGTGATGTTTTTGTTAGGCTGGCGCTTCGGATACCACGGCTCGCTAATACGTAGGTATATTAGATAAGTACTACTTAGGTAAGTACTACTGCGGATTCTAGAATTTCATTCTACTACGGTGTATGCCTTAATTGCTCCTTTGAACCGTTTCAATCCGTGTAGACAACCATTTTTACTGCTGGAAATTATATTTATCTTGACTAAAATATACCCTAAAGGCAGAATATATTTTTTTTCTTACCGGCCTATCGACATCTTATTGGTACATATTAGGGTGCTTGAAGTATTAAATTGCCGTTTTGTATGTCGATTTTCACAGAAGTTGTGTTTTCTATACATGGTAATTACAATAATATTTAATCTCTATTTAATATAAACCTAAAAAATATAGTCTTAGATCAAAATAAAATTATAGTATGGTGCCCTTTAGCTTATTGAGAAGTTTTACATCTTATTATGGTTCTTACTTATTACAAGTAATTTTTCTAGTTTGAGACTTCGATATGCAATGTTCGAAATGTTTTTATATCTTTTGTTTTTTCTGTTACCTATACGAGTATCAGTGGAAGTTAAAACAAAAACTAACTTTTTAAAACCTGTGAACGCTATACGTTTATTGCGAAAGCGTAGTTTTTCGATAAAACCGGCGATCGCAGAGAAATCAAAGGGTGCTAAATAATAAATGGGCTACGCCGATCGCTGCACTAGCGCCGCCTGCTGCGGCAACAGCGTTCGTCGCTTTTAGTTTTTTTGGCAAGCACACTAGGCATTTACCATCACACCAACAAGGAATGCAATTCTACGTTTATGTTCCTAAAAAGCACGGGTATATGTACAATAAAATTGTATACCCGCAAACCGCAAAGTGTATCTTTACTGAAGAATGAAGTTTGCAGCAGATGGTAGCTTTACTAAATTATTAAACAAAGTTCCATGCCTGCCTCAGATGGCATAGCGACTATAAAGCGACGACTGCACAAGAGGTCCCGACAAGGTCGACTCGGTTCCCATACGTTAATTCAACATTGGTGACAGACCTCTTTTTGATACGTTGTAATGAAAATTTTTTTGCTTCTATATTTTGGAATGAACAAAAGTTTTTATATTTTCCATGTTCTACTGGAAGCGTCAGCTGTATGAAGACTGATAGTGGCAACAGATGTTGAATGACTGGAACAGGAGCGAGATAGTTATATACCATCTAGAAATGGTCAATTGTACGGAAGGTTTTAGAGCT
>CM032491.1:503309-548328 GCA_019059595.1 Marasmia exigua | reverse complement strand
ACTTAAGCGCTATAATATATCCTGCGTACATGGCTAATCGTTAAGATCGACCGCCGTAGCCGTAATCGGTTGTAGGGATATACAAGCGACACATTAAAAAAAAACACTATGGTCAAAAATATTTATTTATTTATTTATTCTTTATTCCACAAAGTAAAAAAAAGTACAATTGGCGGACTTAATGCCTTACAGCATTCTCTAATATATAGGTATATAAATAAATAAATAAATTTTTCACAACATCACACACATTGATCTGACTCTGAGATCTGCATCTGTGTTACGGATATCAGAACCGCCAGCGGAATTACAAATATATACATATAATACTTAATACTTTTCTTTTGTAAATACATACGTATAATACATAGAAACACCCAGACCAATACAAACAGACATGTTCATGCACACAAATGTTTGTATTGTGCGGGGATCGAACCCGCAACCCTTGGCCCAAAGGCAGCGTTCACTACCACTGTTCCAAACGGGTCGTCAAAATATATAATATATTATGTAACCATGATTCAGTTGGTCTGGTTCCCCTGTTGGGTTGCGAAGGTCA
Organism: Marasmia exigua; assembly: GCA_019059595.1. Lineage (NCBI taxonomy): Eukaryota > Metazoa > Arthropoda > Insecta > Lepidoptera > Crambidae > Marasmia > Marasmia exigua. The sequence continues at coordinate 547,766 of CM032491.1, read as the reverse complement.
GACGTGCGTCGCTTCGTTGTAATTACCAGACTCCCCAAATCCTGAATCATGGTCCAAGGGTACCCCGGGATCCGATGCGACAGCTTTGGATGCAACTAGGGATTAAATGGGTAAGTGTTTGTGTGTTTGTTTGTTTGTGCGTCTTTCACTGCAAAACGGAGCGACGAACTGACGTGATTTTCCACGGCTATCCATGAGGCCGTGGTATCACTCCGGTCAAGCCGGCCCATTCATGCCGAAGCGTAGCTCTGCTACGGTCAAAATAGACGGACGGTAGAGTTCATTTTCTTTTTTTTATATATGTGATAGGTGGCAGACGAGCAGACGGATCTCATGATGATGGGCAGTTGCCGCCGCCCATGGATACCCGTGACAACAGTGGAGTCACAAATGCGCTACCTACCTTTGAGCCCCACTTGTCTCTTGATTGGGCCACCGGTATCCACACTCACGCAGCGGAACACAGCGCAGTGCTGCTCCGCGCCGATTTTCTGTGAGGCCGTGGTATTACTCCGGTCGAGCCGGCCCTTTCATGCCGAAGCGTGGCTCTCTCACGGTCAATATAGGTGGACGGTAGAGTTCATACTATGATTTCATAAACGATTCTGCAAAAAAAAGTAGGTAATGTAAAAACGAGGTGTGTTGTGGAAAAAATCGAAATTCCACCCACCTCCCCCCCTTTTCTCCCCTCTCTGGGGACAGCCACATCATAAATTTCTCTAATTATAAGTTATACACCCTGCTGTGTAAGGGTTATTCTGCAAATGAGCATAGCGGCTGTAGGGCAGTGAGGCAATTTAGAATAACCCATTAATTATTTTTCTTTTCGCCTCTGGCTTTTGCGCTGCGCTCGCGTTAGAAAGAGACAAAATGTAGCCAATAATAATAAATATAATAAATATTTCACAACATCACATACATTCATCTGACTCCGAGATAGGTAGCTCAAGCACCTGTGTTACGGATATCAGAATCAACAGTGGGATTACAAATATATACATATAATACTTTTCTTTTGTAAATACATACTTATAATACATAGCAAACACCCAGACCAATACAAACAGATATGTTCATGCACACAAATGTTTGTACTGTGCGGAAATCAAACCCAATCAATGTTACTCTTCATCTCTTTTTTTATGTGATAGTTGGCAGACAAGAAGACGGATCACCTGATACGAGTCACAAGTGCGTAAGATGAACAAACACACACTTTAATATTTATAATAATTATTATCAAGTGGCCCACCCTCACTTCGTTTCGGGACATTAGTGCCACTTTATACCAATAGATGGCGCTAAGGTGTCGATTACATCGCGCAAGCGTTTTGTGTTTTAGAATTATCTATAAGCGTTTCCGCTGTCTGTAAGATTTACCTCTTTACAAATATTATGAATGAAAAGGGTATATAGCATATTTTCACAACTGTTCCTCTAACAGATTACGGCTACGGCGGCCAATCTCAACGATCAGCATCCGCCACGTAAGCAGGATATATTATAGTGCTCAAGTGTGTGGGCAAACACAAGTACACTCTCTATTCCCTTACACTCATATTCCGATGGGATACCAGCTGACACGACCGGATTGGAATTGGGCGCAGGACCAACGTGTCCTTTCCGAGGCACGGGGGTACAAGACCGCCAACTTCCACACTCCGGGCTGACACTAAGAATTTCTTACCGAAAACTTAAATATAATTTTTGGCCGACCCGGGGATCGATCCCGGGACCTTTTGCGCAGCCGGCGCTTTAAAGTACGACCCACTAACCACTGCGCCATCGAGGCAATCATGTAAATTAATTACCAAATAACAGAGACAGAATAACCGAATATACACTAGTGTTGCCGAATAATCGACAATCGATTAATCTATTAATTTCAACCTTAATAATCGATTATTCTATCGATAATATCCTTACTATCGATTTTCATTTTTGGCCGATATAATGGATTAGATATAATCGTCATGTATATTATGCCTTCTTACTGGCGCACTCAGAGACGTCAATTAAGCTAAATGAAAATGAAAAAAAATGTTTTTTTTTTATTCAAAATCTTTTAAATTACATACATTACAAATGGCTGGGGTCTCTATTTAAGTATGCAATACCTGTGTTTAGAGACCCCGCTCCTTCTTGAAATTTACAAAGATAAGGATCATACTAAAGTAATGTGTGTGTGTGTGTGTGTGTATTTCTTCGTATCTATAACTATGTGTGTGTTGCATGTGTATCTGTGAGTGTGTATATTTAGTGTGTGTAACTAGAGTAAAGAGAAGAGAGTAAATGCTCATTAATTTAATCATGGAAAGTCTTCATGCGTAGGCATTGAAATAAGTGTCAATATTTTTACTCATCGTCATCGTCAGCCCATTTAAGTCCCCACTGCTGGGGCACGGGCCTCCCTCAATCACATGAGGGGTAATTGCCATACTCACCACGCTTGGCAGACGGGTTGGCGAGGGTTTTGGTATAAATGCAGAGTTTTCCTTCTCTGGGTGCTGATGATCATGCCAGCAACTTTACCTTAGTCGCCTTTTACGACACCTCGGTAAGAGTGAGGGTGGCCTATTCTACTCTGCCGGGGACCACACGGCTCTTTTTGCTAATCTAATCTAATTTTAATCTAAATCTAATCTATTTTTTCTAATCTAATATTAAAGTTACTCTGACGTCTCTGAGTGCGGCAGTTAGACATTTTATGTTTTAATGACGATTATGACATGAGTTTGTCTAGAGAATATGTAGAGACAGTTAGAATATGTATAGTATATGTATAGACAAACCTAACATAGGCTTTTTGATGCTATTTAGTCAAATAATGTGACTATCATTTTATGAAATAAATAAATAGATAAAATAAATAAATGTCAAATAAATTATCTAAAAATAATTGCAGATTAATCTATTATAAGTCTTCAATCAGTGCGTCCTACCCGTCATGACATACGGAGCCGAAACGTGGACACTTACGGTACGGCTGGTCCACAAGTTAAAGGTCGCTCAGCGGGCTATGGAACGAGCAATGCTCGGCGTCTCTCTCCGAGATCGAATCCGAAATGAGGTGATCCGGCAGAGAACCAAAGTCATCGACATTGCTCACCGGATTAGCAAGCTTAAGTGGCAGTGGGCTGGCCATATTAGCCGCAGAACCGACAACCTATGGGGTAAACGAGTTCTAGAGTGGAGACCGCGTCTTGGCAAACGTAATGTAGGGCGCCCTCTGGCTAGGTGGCCAGGTGGCAGATCACAGTGGCGAACAATTGGAGAGGCCTACGTCCAGCAGTGGACTGCGATGGGCTGATGATGATGATGATGAATCGATTATAATCAATAGTATCGGCTTAATTACAGTATCGCCATTTTAAACGATCTTAATCTTTAATCGATTATAATCGATGTACGACTTAAAATGAAAATCGATAGTATCGATACTACAATTGATTATTACATTATTTCGGTACCGTTTGCATAATCGATTATCGGGCAACACTAATACACATGAAATGCGGTTAGGTGTGGCGACTATTTCGGGTACAGACATCGCCATGTCGTGTTTGACTTAAATTAGCTTATATCATGCTTATTTTAAATATAAAACAAAATAATACCAGACAGCATTTAAACAGGGTGTATCTTTGAATATTAACATCCCTTTAACCACTTGTTCTACCGACTTCACAGAAAACAGGCGTAAAGCAGCACTGTGCTGTGTTTCCCTGCGTGAGTGAGGGTACCGGAGGCCCAATCCGGAGTAAAGGGGGTTTAAGGGTTGGCACTAGTGTTGCGATGGCTTACCATGAGGTTATCTTTCTGCTCGTCTGCCACCTATCAAAAAGAAAAAAAAGCATATGTTTGCCACTGCTAGTTATGTAAATTAATTAACAATAACAGAGACAGAATAACTAAATATACACTAGTGTTGCCGAATAATCGATAATCGATTATTGTCACTCTTAATAATCTAATAATCGATTGTACTATCGCTAGTATCGATTTAATCGATTATCATTTTTGGTCTGGTCTGGTCTGGTCTGGTCCGCTTCGGTTTACCTCATATTTAGCTTTTAATTTGCTTCATTCTATTTTGTGTTGCATTAGACTGTATGACTTGGTATGAGGATAATAAACCATTGTAAAAAAGTTGGCGATTAAAAAGAGTAACTGGCGAGTTTCTTGCCGGATCTTCTCTACCAGAAACAACTTTCCGAGCCGGTGGTAGAATCGCATTATGTTTATTTATTTCTTTAGTATATTTTATGTATCAACATATATATGTATTAACATGTAAATTATACATAAGTACTTATAAATAGTTTTAAGTCATTCAAATGTATGACGATTTGTAAGTGCTGTGTACAAGCCTATGCAAATAAAGAATTATTTGAATTTGAATTTGAATTTGGTCGATATATTTGTTTAATCTGCAATTATTTCTATATAATCGTCATTTACATTATGCCTTCTTAGAAATTAAGTTATCGCTACTATGATGGGATTAGGCTTAATTACCACGCTTGCCAAACGCGGATTGGTGATCACAAACCCAAACTATGTTCGAAAAATTCGAAACATACTTTTTTCGACCTGGGAATCAAACCTAGGACCCCGAGATCACGGTGCGGTACTTGAACCACTAGACCAACAGACGAGCAGCACTGTGCTGTTTCAATGCGTGAATGAGGGTACCGGAGGCCCAATCCGAGGGAAAGGGAGGTTTAAAGGTTTCCAGCGAACTTGCGACTCCACTGGAGTCGCTGGTGTCCATGGGCGGTGGCAATCTCTTTACCAGCAGGTGATCCGTATGATCGTCTGCCACCTACACATATATACATAATCGCCACAATCAGTACAAATCTATTGGCGGCGCTAGTTTCGTTGATACGTCAATTTTTCTCATCGTCATCGTCAGCCCATTTAACTCCCCACTGCTGGGGCACGGGCCTCCCTCAATCACATGAGGGGTAATTGCCATACTCACCACGCTTGGCAGACGGGTTGGCGAGGGTTTTGGTATAAATGCAGAGTTTTCCTTCTCTGGGTGCTGATGATCATGCCAGCAACTTTACCTTAGTCGCCTTTTACGACACCTCGGTAAGAGTGAGGGTGGCCTATTCTACTCTGCCGGGGACCACACGGCTCTTTTTTCTAATCTAATCTAATCTAATCTAAATCTAATCTATTTTTTCTAATCTAATATTAAAGTTACTTTGACGTCTCTGACATGAGTTCGTATATACATAATCGCCACAATCAATACAAATCTATTGGCGGCGCTAGTTTCGTTGATGCGTCAATTTAAAGATTTTTTATTACTTTTTTTGTCTTTTTTACATTTGTCCCACTGGAATATTGGGACTGCTTTTTCCATATTTTCTTTCCTTTTTTTATGATATAGGTGGTAGACGAGCCAACGGAACACCTGATGGTAAGCGATTACCGCCGCTCATGGATACCTTCAACACCAGTGGTGTCACAAGAGCGCTGCTTACCTTTTAACCCCCTTCCCCTGGATCGGGCACCCGGAACCCTCACTCACGCAGCGAAACACAGCGCATGCACTGCTTCACGCCCGGTTTTCTGTGAGGACGGGTATTACTCCGGTCGAGCCGGCCCATTCATGCCGAAGAGTGGCTCTCCCACTGTTAAAATCAATTTGCATTTCTTGGCAGCGCATCTTACTACATCGTTAACCATTTTTAAAGCCCGAGTCAAAACTCACCTTTTAAATAAATAAATAGCAATCCCTTTAAGTGTTTACAGGTCCAGTCATCGGTAGTAGTCGATGCTCCGTCTAAGATCCTAATTTATATGAATGTATATCTAGTACTTTATATTATTTTATCCAAGCATAACATATATATTTATTAGTATATAATATTTTGTTTATTTATGTATTAGCATTATAAATATTTTAATATATATATATATATACAGTTCACTCTTATTTCCCTTTTTCAATATTGCACCACCTACCCCTCCTCTACTATCAAATGTCCTTTGCCTGAAGGTTGTCTGGTAGAAATCGCTTCCAGCGATAAGACCGCCGAAATTGTACAATTAAGTTTCTGTAATGCCTTTTAAAGTTGTGTTTTTTTTTGTGCAATAAAGTATATCTATCTATCTATCTATCTTACTCGTTCCTCAGAACGCCTCCAACAGATTTATTTAAATAAACTCCGTAGATTCCAAAGCTCCGAACCAATTTCTGAGATTTAAAAACGTCGGGCCACGTTATGGGACATTTAGAGACTCCACTTAAACTTATTGGGGATTTTCTTTCGAAGTAAGAAGCTCTCAAAATAAACCAATCGGTTGATTGAAAGGATTGGGGTTTTTAGGCAGGGATGTCGCATCACCATCATCATCAGCAACCCACACTCGTCCACTGCTGGACATAGGTCTCCCCTAATGCACGCCACTGCTCCCGATTTTCGGCCACTCTCATCCAGCCCACACCAGCCAGCCTTCGAATGTCATCATCCCATCTTGTCGCAGGGCGTCCTACACTACGCTTACCGAGTCGCGGTCTCCACTCAAGGACTTTACGGCTTCAAACATAATGGGATGTCGCATAATGTCGCTTAAATCTGTCGATTTCTTTCATATGAGTATAGATACATAGATGAATTTGCTTTATTGCACAAAATATACAACTTAAGTATTACCACGGCCTCACAGGAAACCAGGATTCATGCCGAAGCGTGGCTCTCCCACACTATCGTTTTTTGTGCGGCTTGTGGAAATTGGCATTTTTTTTTATGTGAAAGGTAGCAGATGAGCAGATGGACCGCCTAATGGTAAGCGATTGCCGCCGCCCATAGACACACGCGACACCAGTGGAATCACAAGTGGGCTGCCAACCTTTATACCCCCTTTCCCCCGGATTAGGCCTCCGGTACCCTCACTCACACAGCGGAACACAGCGCAGTGCTGCTTCATGCCAGTTTTCTGTGAGGCCGTGGTATCACTCCGGTCGAGACGGCCCATTCATGCCGCAGCGTGGCTCTCCCATGGGCCTAAGTGGTCATTATTAGTGGAACTTAAAAATCGATTGACGATGTAGTCAATCGATTTTTAAGTTCTCGGCAAACACTTATACTATTTACTAAATAACCATGCACAAATGTTGACGTACGCGAAAAATTGATTCACGCCAAAAGTGGCAGCTTTTGGCGTGAATTTTTCGCGTACAAAAACGGACCCAACATTTGTGCATGGTTATTTAATAAATAGTATACGTGTTTGCCGAGAGGTTGTAAGCCCGAAATTGTTTAATATAGACCCGGTTTAGTAGCTAAAAATTAAAATCGATTGGCGTCGCTAGTGTGGTCTCCCTACCCGTCACCTTAAATTAAGATGGGGTGGGGCCTAAAAGTGGCAATACCTGTTTACGACCATCTACTTTACTGCTACGAGAAGTCGTAGTCGCAGGTGCGTAGCAAACTGCTACGGTGCTACGAATTCGTAGCACTTCGAAGCTTGACTTGAGTGTGTAATGTGTGGGTATTTCTAAAGGTTTTAAACTTATTAAGAGTCCTTTTATGGATCAGTGGCGCCGCCACCAGTTTTTTATTGTTTATAATGAAATTGATACGGTAAATGAAAAATTACCCCACACGGTACCGTCAAGCAAATTTTTTTTTGTTTCTTACTCTAAGTCCCTTAGAGGGCGCTGTAGTCAATTTAACGTGACGTAATGTTGCCGATAACCAGAAGACAAACAAGACGCTTCTAACGACACCTCATTTGTTCAAATATGATAACTAGTTTAGAAGTGATGAGGGCACAGATGAACAACCATACATACATACATACAGGTCAAAATCATAACCCCCCTTTTGGCTTCGCCGTAGTCGGGTAAAAGAGGTTTGGTATTTTTCAAGTTTATTTTGCAGAAGCCATTCATGTCACCAATAAAAATTTAAATCTTGCTTTTTTATGTGATAGGTGGCAGATGAGCAGACGGATCACCTGATGGTAAGCGATTGCCGCCGCCCATGGACACACGCAACACCAGTGGAGTCACAAGTGAGATGCCAACCTGTAAACCCCCTTCCTCTCGGATTGAGCCTCCGGTATCCTACAATTTGCACCAATCAGCTGATTACTTTTGTATTTATTATTATTTGATAGAAATGGGGTGAGCCCTGCGTCTCATAGCCACTGCGACCAGTAGATGATCTATTGTGGCAGCCCCGTAACCTATTACAGCACCTCATGTAGCTCCAGTTCCAGGATAAACCCGAGAATGGAGCTGATGGGGGAGCTCTTGATCTCGTCAGCTGAGATCATGTGTGCTCCCAGGTGCCGGCTTCTGCAGCGGTGCAGCGCTATGCACTCGCCGAGGACGTGGATAATCGTTTCCTCGTCCTCGCGACAGAACCTGCAGATTTTGGTATCTGTAAGGCCCATGTTGTGCAGGTGCTTATTTAATTTGCAGTGCCCTGTGAGGGTCCGAGTGAGTGCCCTAACATGTCCTCTACTCAGTTTTGTTATTTCTACAGCTCGTTTCTGATCGAACGCCTGTATCAACGCCTTAGACTGTTCTAGTCGAGGTAGTCTTTTCCAGAATTCAGTGCTTTGTTTTTTCTCCCACTCTTTTAACTCGAACCTGACCATGCATGCTGGAACGCCACTTATTGGTTCCGGTCCGAGTAGTGGGCTCTCTGCCCCGGCCTTTGCTAGCACGTCAGCGACTTCGTTGCCTCTGATATTGCAGTGTCCCGGTACCCAAATCAGATTTACAATGTTGGCATTGCCAAGCTGGTTTAGGAGCAGGACACACTCGCTAGTGAGTTTGGAGTCAAGTTCACAGGATGTTAACGCCTTGAGGGCAGCTTGACTATCTGAGAAGATGAATATCTTCTTATTCTGGAGATTCATTTGTAGACTCTCTTGGACCACAGCCAATTATTGCGAAGACTTCCGCTTGGTACACTGTGGTATAGCGACCCAGGTTGGCGAATTTGCGTATTCCGCAGCGATCATTACAAAATCCCGCCCCAGATATGCCCTGCTTCCTGGAGCCATCTGTATACCAAACGATGTCATTCTGCTTAACATTTCCGGGAGTTCCAGCCTCCCAGTCTTGTCTACTTGGTAACAAGACTGTAAACCGCTTATCGAAGCGGTGTTCACGGACCATGGAGTCAGAGGGCATATCCATGACCGGAATTTTCATTAGTTTCATTGTAGAGGCCTCTCATGACCCTAGAATGCCATCTCGTCCTCCCTCTGATTTTCGCTCTCGTGATAGCCATCCTCGCTTCCATCTGCACGTGAATGTGCAGAGTTTTTGGTCTAAAAAGACTCCGAGATATTTGACCTCGTTGGACAAGCATAGCTTCGTACCAAGAAGTGTTGGGGTGTGTAGCGCCTCTAGTTTCCTTCTTTTGGTAAACGGGATTAAGACCGTCTTACGTGCATTGACTGTTAGCACGTGTCTCGTGCACCAGTTTTCTACTATTCGTAGGGCCCTTTGCATAAGATTGGAAATGGTGCTAGGGCATTTTCCTATGACCATTATTACTATGTCATCTGCGTAACCCTGAGTCAGAAATCTGGCTTCATTGAGCTCGCAGATGAGACTGTCAACAACCAATGACCATTGAAGGGGTGATAGGACTCCGCCCTGTGGACATCCTCTGGTCACTCTATAATGTAGGGTTTTATTCATCAACGTTGTTGTTGCAGTCCGATTTTGTAGCATGGATCCCATCCATCTGGTGGTGGTGTCGTCGATTCCACGATTCACCATACTACGTGTTATAACATCGAAGTTGGTGTTGTCAAACGCCCCTTCGATGTCAAGAAAGGCACAGAGTGCAATTTCTTTGTCTTCTATGGCTTTCTCAATTCTGTCCACCAGGTCAATAAGTGCCGTTTCCATGGACTTGCCTGTTTGGTAGGCATGTTGTCTTGCACTCAGGGGTTTTTCAACGAGGTATGTTGCCCTGATGTGACTGTTCAACACCTTTTCCATCGTTTTTAGTAGGAATGAGGTGAGACTTATCGGTCTGTAGGACTTGGGCTGCGATTTGTCTTTGTCCCCTCCCTTGGGAAAGTAAGTGAACCCTCGCCCGAGTCCACGCTGATGGCAGATAACTCCAAGCAAAGCTTGCACGGGTATAATTTTATCAGCGTAGAGATGATGATATCTTCGCCCCGCTGCAACAAAGCCGGGAAGATACCATCGACCCCACCAGATTTGTAAGGCTTGAAACTCCTAATGGCCCAAATTATCTGCTGGGGACGAAAAATAACGGAAGCTCTCCTCCAGTCTTCATTCCTCGGTCTCCTGTCCGGAGATTTACTGACCTGGAGTTCTCTTTCGTTATTAATGTACACGGATTCCGGAAAGTGCGTTTGAGCAAGCAGTCTCAGTGTTTCCTCCGGAGATTCTGTGAAAGATCCATCCGCTTTCCTTAGCAGGCCTAGATGGGATTCAGGTGTCTTGGATAGTATTTTGTGGATCCTGGCAGCTTGGGCAGTGTCCTTGATTGACCCGCAGAATTTTTGCCAGGATCTTCTTTTGCTTTCCTGAGCTCCCTATTGAAACGTGTTAACGCCTTCCTGTAAGCATCCCAGTTCTTGTCAAATAAGGCACGGGCCTTTTGCCTCAGATGCTCCAGGTTTTTGTTCCACCAAGGCGTGTTTCTGTTGCTCTTAGTGGTCTTGAGAGGACAATTTTCTAGATACGCATTCATTAGGCTCTTGCCTAAGTCCTCTGCTGCAGCTTCCACTTGGTCCACAGTTTTGATGTATTTAAAATCTCCAAGGTATAACCTAAGGGAGTTCCTAAAGCCCTCCCAGTCTGTTCCCTTGGGGTCACGGTAGGTGTTCGGTTCCTTTGTTCCCGAGCATAGTATGTCGTACCTAATGTGGGTGTGGTCGGACATGGACGGCTCATCTGAGACGTGCCAATTGGTCACTCGGTGTGCGAGATTACCTGAACACCAAGTTATGTCTAGTACTTCCTGCCTAGAACGTGTGGTAAAGGTTGGTTTACTACCCACGTTAAGAACAAATTGATTATTAGTGAGCAAGTAGTCAAACAGAACTCACCTCTAGCGTTCGTGTTGGAGCTGCCCCATGATGTGTGGTGGGAGTTGCAGTCGGTACCCACCAGCAGCTGGGTTTCTCTCTCCAGACAGTATTCCACTACCGGCGTCACCTTGTTCAACGGATCCTGGTCCTCACCGGGTAGGTACATGGAGCTGACTATGAATGTCTCCCCACCTTTCCCCCCGGGTAGGTCTATATACGCTGCAACAGCATCATCTGTACACAGAGAAGGGATCGGGAGGTAATTTATGCCTCTCTTGAAGAGCATGCATGCTCTTGGCCTTGCTCCGCAGGTGTTACTTAATATCTTACCTGCCGAGTTTAGCCCCATTACTGTTCTTTTATTCACCCACGGTTCTTGGATCAAGGCGATGTCCAGGTCCTCAGAGAGGAATCTTTGGCAAAGGGCAGCTGAGGCTGCCTTTGAGTGCTGGAGGTTTACTTGTATCACCTTAATCATTATGTTGTTGGGTTTGGGGATTGGGAAGGGAAGGGTTGGGAGAAAGTTTCTAAATTCGGAGGGAAGGGATAGGAGGATATTTGTGTAGGTGGGTTGTGTCTGTTTCTTACGGGGATGGGGGGGGGGGATTAGTTGTTTTTGTTGAGCAGGTTGCTTGCGGCTTTCCTGCTGGAGTGCTCCTGTGCTAGGGTCGGTAGATTTACCGGCCTTCGCACAGCGCCTCTCTTGCCGCGTCCCCCTGCTGGTCGTGTTCGACCACCACGACCACGACCTCTGCTGTCTAGGGCAGATGGTTGGCAGGTAGTGGTGCTCCTGCCTCTCGAGGGTCCTGCAACACGACTGTTGCCCCTCGAGACTCCATGCGTCCCCCGGACGGGTGGAGGTGTGGTGCTGCTGGAGTCGGCTCCAGTTGCTCCTCTTGAGGGTTCCGTACCCGAGACCAAGTTGGAGGTACTTGGACGAGCCTCGACGCTTGCCCCCTCCTTCTTGTCCCCGGATACCTTGCCCCCTTTGACCCTTATCTGGATAAGGCCAAAGTCAAGGTAGAGACGCCCCTCGCGTTGAAGAATAGTCTCCAAGGCCGCCTCGTCGAAGGAAAAGGTCACTGTTTGACCTTTTGCTTCGGGCTTCCGGTTGACTACCCTCCAACTCGAGAGGTCTAAACCTTTGTTTTGTTTTGCCAACCTCCGCAGGATGGTACCTGCGTCGTGTTTGGCTTCCTGTATCCAGGCCGTGCCATACCTAGGCTTGGGCATATCCTCTTCGTTTACAGCGGAGAGATTAGCCCCATCCCAGGGTTTAATGTTGGGCAGTTTGCGGATGAGCCACTCCTTCGAGTCCTCATCTGCGCACGCCAAAAGGATGCCACCCGAGCGCGGTTTGCATCCAATAAAGCTGGGACCGTCCCCATCATCTGAGGTGTCAATACACTTCAAGATAGCATCTTGAAGCATTTCGACCCTCTCCTGGTCCATTTTTCCCAGGGCGTCTATGATGCCACACGTGACGGACCCAGCAACCTCCTTAAAAGTAGGCTTCGAGGTGGAAGGCTCGCCAAGCTTCGGTGCCTTGGTAGGATTGCCTTGATTCGAGGTAGACGAGGTATTGAGAGGGCGCTTAGTCGCCCGCTCCCTCGTTTCCCCCTCCTCTTGGGTCCTCTGCTTAGCCTTCTCACTCATGCGCAGTTCTAGCGCCTGCTCGAAGGTCATACCCTTCGCTACGAGCCGATAGATTTGCTTCCTATCAGCTCCAGAGAGCTTAACCCTGGGTTTACTCTCTGGCCCCTTGGTCGACGAGTCCCTTTGGTGCGTTGCACCCAGAGGGGTCGACTCCGCGTTAGAAGTACCCGGTCCATCAGTCCCAGGTGCTTCGGCAGTGATAGTATGCTCCTCAGTATCACTACCAAAGAGCATAGCCTCAGAGGTACCTGGTACCTCTTCGGTAGAATTTAAATGGTTGTCTATAATGTCAATAATATCCATATAGTTCCCACGAGAAGCTAGGGAAGTAAAGGACCACCCCTGCAGAGCCCCGCTTGCAGGGGTAAGGCTAAATAGACCTCGATTTCGCCTGGTTTCGAGGCCCCTCCGTTCTCGACCGAACATCCCTTCGGCCATGCATCTATCGGCACGGGTCGGATGACACCTTAGATTGGGGTTTTTTAGAGTCGAGGTTAACTCCTCCAGGACATGAGGGGAAGGATAAGGTGAGTTAGGGTGGTTCGAGGATGAGGCGGGGAGCATGGGTTTGAGGTTGTCAGGAATGCTCCTAGCCTGGGATTGGGTTTCGGAGCAGCCATCTATTGTCCGGGGTCAACGTGACACCCTCTCCCGTCCTCAAGCAAAGAGGTGGGTATGGGGGAGGGCGAGCTATCCGCAACCTGCTCACCCGCTCGGTCGCATCAGATGACAACTGCGCATGTCGCATACACTGTCAGTGGTCACTGGTCCCATAGAAAGTGCATGCACAAACCGAGGTTTGTTCTTACAACAAACGTCCTAGGCGTCCAATTTATGACTGATTTATCCGTATAGCTGCGACATACTATGTTTTACGGCTACATAATCGCCGAATAAATGTATTAGTTGCTTAGAATGGCATACATTTCGAATTTAAGAAAATGAGACTTCAATTCTATTATGGCGGCTTAGCACAAAAGAAATGGGGTCATGTTTTAATAAGTAAAAAGCTAAAGCTTTTAGCGCATTGTATGAAACTCCTTTTATTCAACAAATGTATGTAAAGAAAACAAAAACAAAATTTATACAGGTTGTATCTGTGAACATTTGCATCCCATATTACCTACCTATGCTATAGCCATATTATGGATCATCATCATTATCAGCCCATCGTAGTCCACTGCTGGACGTAGGCCTCTCCAATTGTTCGCCACCGTGATCTATCCATGGCTTCTCGCATCCAGCTCTTGCCAGCCATCCTGCGCAGATCGTCCCCCCACCTAGACAGAGGGCGCCCTACATTACGTTTGCCAAGACGCGGTCTCCACTCCAGAACTCGTTTACCCCATCGGTTGTCGGTTCTGCGGCTAATATGGCCAGCCCACTGCCACTTAGGTAAGCTATATTATGGATCTACCCTCAGAATAATAACTAAAGCAATAGAAGCCCTACTAAAATAAAAGCTACGTACAACTATCTTATTCACATCTGATGATACATCGTGCACGAGAGTGAGCGAAACAAAAACACCGCCTGGTTTTTATTATTTTCGAATGAGTCACGAGTTAAAATGTCAAATGGTTCTACTTGGTTGTAATAATTAATAATGCTACTAAATCAAAAGTACGTACCTGCGCCATCATCTTTTTTTTAAAGTCAGACCGATTGATAATGGTCGCATTGTTACGGTCGTGCGTCGTGGACGGTTTTGGCTGGTGACAACCTTCTGAATTACGAATGTCCAGATGTATATGCATCCGTGTCTTACACATTTACAATGTCATAAGAGAAAGTAGTACAAACTGCTGTATTCTGTTGCTATTTTAATACGGTTTCTATTGCTTTAGTTATTGTTCTGAGGCTCTACCCGAAGATAATTTGCCAATGTCAAGTAAATTATTGAGAATTAGGTACTCAACAGTCGAAGTCAGTCAAAATCATAGTCGCTCAATAAAACGCCGGTGTTTTACGTTTTATCGACCCACGGATTCAGCGGATATCACTCTAAAAGCAATCACGGGTTTTCAGACTATTATTTAGGTCTAAGCAAGTTGTCACGAGACAACTCACTCGACACAAGCAGTGTTAAAAACGATACAATCCAACGATTCTTATTATTAGGATCACTTTGCGGCACTTCAATTACAAAAAACTGCTTGGATACCGCTTTTAATCCTAAACTAACTAGCAAGTTCATGATTATTACGGAATAATGTTTTCTAAAATTTTTATTACAAATCCTTGACTAACCATAGACAAATTAGTACCGCAGGATAGTGTCAAAATTGATCGAATCATTCAATCATTCGTTCAGTGACATTTCATTTCACGTAACCTTATTTAGTTGTCTGAAGTAAAAATTCTAAAGAATGGTTTTTTAGCAACAATAAATTAAAATGTTTACCTAAGTAAGGTTTCCAAGTAGTATGCATAGGAATTGCTTATATTTTTGGGATTTAATCCCAAAAATAAATTAGCCACTTTCTCACGAATAACTTTAGTGTAAAACGGAATGAACTGTCACAGGGATCAGTTGTCATGGTTACTGAATCGAAATTTTGAGGTTATTATTTTAGTACTCATTTTATAATGTTTATTCTAGTTCTTCAGTTATTCCCAGAATTAATCACACTACTTATTTTAAACCACGTTTTGGAATAAGAGGGCAAATGTGTACACTAAAAACCACTAGACACTAATTTAAAACCTTTAAATTGCATCAGCCCACGCGGCTTGTTTTAGCCCAACCCGCCGAATCTTCTCTCTCGTCTCTTTCGAACGGGAATTCGGCATTTTTTTTCGAAATTGCCAAGTCACCTGACTTTGTATGGAAAGTAGATTTTTTATGCGTGTTTCCAAAAGTCATAGCACAAATATAATGTTCAGAGTAGTTGGTTAAAGGGATGTAAATGTTTACAGATACACTCTGTATAAATAAAAAAAAATCACAACATCACGTAAATTGATCTGACTCCGAGATAGGTAGCTCAAGCACCTGTGTTACGGATATAAGAACTAACAGTGGGATTACAAATATATTCATACATTTAACTTTTCTTTCATGTAGTGTTAAGTATTTTATTATATTTATTTGTTAGAGATGGGGTGAGCCCTGCGTCTTATAGCCACTGCGACTTGTGGCAGCCCCATAACCTATTACAGCACCTCATGTAGCTCCAGTTCCAGGATAAACCCAAGAATGGAGCTGATGGGGGAGCTTTTGATCTCGTCTGCTGAGATCATGTGTGCTCCTAGGTGCCGGCTTCTGCAGCGGTGCAGCGCTATGCACTCGCCGAGGACGTGGATAATCGTTTCCTCGTCCTCGCGACAGAACCTGCAGATTTTGGTATCTGAAAGGCCCATGTTGTGTAGGTGCTTGTTTAATTTGCAGTGCCCTGTGAGGGTCCGAGTGAGTGCCCTAACATGTCCTCTACTCAGTTTTATTATTTCTACAGCTCGTCTCTGATCGAACGCCTGTATCAACGCCTTGTGTTAAGTATAATTATTTATTTATTATTATTTTGATTTAGTTCCACTGCCAGAAGTAACTGTATATCCATGTGTAAGGAAGGCAGGTATCTGTGTGTAAGGAACTTGGAGTAGGTACCTAAACTATGGTGGAAGCCTGCTATATTGATTTAAGGTAGGACACAGTAGCGACACTAATCGATTTTAATTTCGCTACTAAACATGCCAAAAGTGGCCGCTTTTGGCGTGAATCAATTTTTCGCGTATGCGTTGGACCCAACATTTGTGCATGGTTATTTAATAAATAGTATAAGTGATTGCCAAGGGGTTGCAAGCCCCAAAATTTTTTTTTTATGATATAGGTGGCAGACGGGCAGACGGATCACCTGATGGTAAGCGATTACCGCCGCCCATGGACGCCTGCAACACCAGTGGTGTCACAAATGCGCTGCTTACCTTTTAACCCCCCTTCCCCTGGATTGGGCCTCCGGTACCCTCCCTCACGCAGCGAAACACAGCGCATGCACTGCTTCACGCCGGTTTTCTGTGAGGACGTGGTATTACTCCGGTCGAGCCCGCCCATTCATGCCGAAGAGTGGCTCTCCCACTGTTAAACTGTTTAAAATAAATCCGGTTTAGTAGCTAAAAATTAAACCTTACCCGTCACCTTAATGTCAAAATAGAACTTCACCGCACCTTCAGATACTACCATCGCTCGATTTTTACTCTTCAAAATATCAAATATTATTTATATTTTTTGGCTTCACAAAATACTTAGACATGGAAATATGAAAGCTGTTAATGTAGGAACTTAGGGGTGCGTTACACCACTCCACCTGCTTTGTATTATGTGCTAACACTTTGGGGGGAGAACACACGGTGCCTAAGTTGAGGCGAGACCGCTGCGTTTCATCGTAAGCCCACCGCATGGTGGATCATGTAGGTAAGGTAATTTATCTAATTATTGAGGGTCTCCATTCTACAATTGCACGACTAGACGCCGCGGCAAACTTCACCAATACTACCTGGAATCCCTTCCAGAACGCCTTTTTTCCCATGCTCGTGCAAACTCTTGTCCGTTTTAAAGGAGTTTTGAAAAGAGTTCTTCTTTCACGGTAGACAGCGGCATGACTGCGCTCCTGCATTGTTGATGTCTATGAGCGGCGGTTACCGTTTACCATCAGATGGGCCGCAAGCTAGTCTGCCTATTTTAAGCAATAGAAAAAAAACATACTTAAGGTGACGGGTAGGGCACACTAGCGACGCTAATCGATTTTAATTTTTAGCAACTAAACCGGATCTATTTTAAACAATTTCGGGGTTACAACCTCTAGGCAAATACTTATACTATTTATTAAATAATATATTCACGCCAAAAGTGGCCGCTTTTGGCGTGAATCAATTTTTCGCGTACGCGTTGGACCCAACAATTTTGCATGGTTATTTAATAAATAGTATAAGTGTTTGCCTAGAGGTTGTAACCCAGAAATTATTTAAAATAGACCCGGATTAGTAGCTAAAAATTAAAATCGATTGGCGTCGCTAGTGTGCCCTACCCGTCACCTTAAGGGTTCTTGGCCAATGTTATTTACAAAAAAAGAATGGTTTTTATTAATTAAAAAGCTTTTTATTCTACTTTAGTAGCTCTTCCGTCTTTGTATAATTTTTAGTGTACGGGACGCGCACGTGGACACGGCAGGATGTATCAGTGTACGAGACCCGTACGGGGTGCTGGGTTGGAGGTAAACACTGGATCTGGACTATAACTGCGTTTATTCACGAAAACTATGGCAGCGAGGTTCCGGGTGAAGAAGGTGACGATGACGGTGACGGTGACTCGACGATGGGCTGGACGAAGTGGACTGTAGACACGTAGACTCGCAGAGCCACGAAGCGGAGCTATGGATTGACGCGGAGTACGGGCAGACTACTATGGCGACGACGGACGGAGGTACGGTAACACGGTGACAAACGGAGAGACGGAGACTATTGATGTTCACTATGACGCTGCTGTAGGGCTTCTGAGTCGCTTCGGAGAGTCGTGGTTCTCTTGTTGAGAGCGCTGTCTGACTGTGTCCGACTGAATGTGTGACTGAATGTGTGCGCTCCTTTTATATTACTCCGTCGGGCCCGCTACCCACTCTAGAATAATCTACAAATATCTCGAGACGTCTATTTTATTCCAAAATACAGATTAATTCGGGAAGAATCGATGAACTCTTGACCCGTAACACTGTGCACGCGACTTTGATTCTTTATTTCTCGAGAACACGGTCGAAAATTGCCTGCGCACAAGCAGTATTATTAACAGCGCGGGCGCCGCTCAAAGTCGCTATTCTATAGTTACGTACGTACGCGCGACGGTATATATCGCATACGTGTAGCTACGTATATATTATATTTTTTCTATTCTTGTTCATTTTGAATACTTGCGATCGCGGTCGTCCCGAACATTCCTCCCGCCGTGCACCGTCGGCCGCGACGTTGCAAACTGGTTAAAAAGGGCGACCGCATTCGTAGGGATGCTAAATTTCTCTTCGACGGGCTGTCGTAGAATTCTACCGCAGGTACGGATGTTTGCCACTCCATCTATTTTTTCCTGGTAGGAGCAGGACGTTCTTCTTTTCGCGGTGACATCGATTTGGGGCTCCCGCCGGTTTCGAAGTGCAGACAGGTACTGTCGAACCCACTGCGACTGGTCTGTATCGGCGAGGCTATGTAATGCCCGCCTGTGGGCACTGTGGACTAGGTCGCAGTTAGAGAAGGTTCTATGCTTCTTCGCGAAGCTGATGTTATGGCGACTATTGGCATTCTCGGTTGGTACCTGCTGGTCGTGATTGACAAACTCTTCTATTTTTCTATTCCTTTTCGCTACAGGTGAATTAGAGTTCCAGGCCCATTTTCGTAGTTCGAAGTGATCCGCGTGATATTCACCTCGAACTTTTCTAGCTATATGAGCGGCGTCCTCTATTGTCTTGTAGCTGTTGGTGCTCTTGATTTTCTCCGATATATATTCAGCGTGACATTTTTCATGCTGCTTTACATTCGACTTCCTCAAAGACGAAGTCATTCTATACCCAGTAGACGGCGGCCGATTACTATCTCTATTTTTCTTCCACAAATGCCGCGGGACATCTCTATTAGGTCCCTTGAACAGCATGTCCTTAAGCGAAGCGCCTGACATTTTTGTAAGGACATCGATCTCTATTTGCAACTTCACTTGCTTTCGCGATCTAGGGATCGTGAAGTGCAATGAACACCAAATTTTCTCTGGTTCGACTGGTGGATCGGGCTCGGCGTATCCATTGGTGATGAGCGCTTTCATTTGTTCGCAATATTTCACTTTGAGAGTGGGATTCTTCGCTAATTTTCGGTCAATCGAAGTTAGGCGTCGCTCGGCGTTATTGTTGTTATACGGCATTCTATTTTCATCATTCTTCCATATTAACGCTGACTGGTGAGAGCCGTCTTCTCTTTGTACTGTACTATTTTCCAATATCTTCAAGGCGCGCTGTTCACGATCACTTCGTGGCTTCTTCGGCTCTATTGTTAAATTATCTATGGCGAAGTGAAGCCTAGGCTGTTCATCCATACTTATTTCTTCTGTATCCGTCTTGAAGTGATAAACAAAGTTGACGCGTTGTCCTCGTGTACGCGTATGTGCGCCATGTAGAACCCATCCGAGCGGCGTGTGCGATGCGACAGGTTGATCGCGTCGCCCTTTTCTTACTTTATCTGCCAACAACAAGTGCCAGTTGTCTTGGCCTATTACTATTCTCGGAGTGGCGTTTCTGTGTTTCAAATAATCTTTGATATCCTCAAGATGACGACAATTCTTAAAGTCTTCTTCCAATACGTCTTGAGGCGACAGTTGTAGACGTCGTAATGTGCGGGCGCGTATCTTACATGGCCCAGTGGCGCCGCGGAGCGTCAATGAAACTCGGCGTGACTTCGTGGCGGCAATCTTGCTATTGGTCAACGCTTCAATTCGCATTGGCTCTATTGGGCCCTTCGCTCCAACTTGCTTGGCTAATTCGGCATCTATTAGGCTAACGGTGGAGCCATCATCCAAAAGGGCCCAAGTTTCTATCTCTCCCGCCGGTCCAGCGACTCGCACGGGGGCTATTTTCAAGTACGATCGACTTTTCTTCGCTGTCCAAGTCGAAGTGACGGCTTCTTTCGATTTATCTACATCTTCATTCTTCATCTTCTTGTAATGAAGGAGTCTATTGTGATAGTATTGGCAGCCTTCTATATCACATTTCGCACGACGGCAGTGGTGCGTTCTATTTCTATACCGCAGGCATTTGAAACAAAGATTATGTTTCTTAGCTATATCCCATCTATTGCTGACGTCTGCATCTTTGAACTTCTTGCAGTTAACTATGGGGTGGTCAGCAACCAAACAGACATGACACTTGATTCTCTTATCGGCCTTTGCCACTATGTTGAGGGTTTTTTGCTGTCGATGACGGAATAACCCCCTCCTGCCTCTATATCCTTCCCGGTGCGAATGTCGCGGCGCGTCGTCTTCTTCCGGCTGGGCGTAAGGGCTGCATAATTCGGCTTCTCTGTCCAAGAATCTTGCCATTTTGATAAGATCGGGTTCATCTTGCGGTTGCGTGGCGGCGTAGTCGAACCAACGATATCGTAGAGTAGGCGGCAGCTTTTCTATCGTTATCTTCGTTATATCTGGATTATATAGATAATAAATCTTCTTTAGGGCTTTCAGTGCGGCTACGATGTTGGAGACCTGGCTTGCAAATATACAAATATCTTTCGGCGTGTCGGCCGGGCGGGGCAAGCTTCTAAGACGATCCAATCCGGTGGAAGCGATGCAGTCTGGCCTTCCAAAACGGGCTTCTAATGTCTTCATGACTTCCTGTGGCTGCGCGTGATGGATAAGAAGGTTCTCGACGGCCTCTCTTGCTTTTCCTCTGATGGTCCGGCGTAGACGTGCAGAGTTCTCTATGTCGGTAAAGAGAGCGGCTGATTCGTAATAGGCAGCTTTGAATGATAGCCACTCTTGATGCGCTCCCGAGAAGTTTGGCAGTTCGGTGACGTGGCGCGGCTGATGCTGACTGGACTTGACAGCTGATGTGATGGCGGTTATCAGTTCCGATATTTCTGACTTCTGCGACGGTGCTGCTGTGGTGACCAGTGGCGCGGAGGTGACTTCACTATTGATGGCTTCTACCTGCTTTTTATCCGCGTCTGGACTATGGGCCGGTGCACACGTAATCGGCGGTGGATGCGTCCACTCTTCTTCTATGGGTTTCGAAACAGGAGCCGATACGACTAGCGGTCGTAGTGTGTCTCGTTGCGGCGCAGGTAGTACCTCCTCTTGGCAAGGCGCGCTGGTCGGCAGTAGTTGGGCTTGACATTCGACCCAGTTGGAGACCCGGGCTTGAGTCTCGGCTTCACTGATATGGGTAGCAGCGTCGTCTTCTTCTTCCGCCTCTATCCTTGCTAAGCGCGCTGCAGCTAACTCGACTTGGAGTTGAAGAAGATCTTCCCTAGCCTGCGCGATACGTAGCGCCCGGCGTGACTGAGTACTATGGGGGCGGGAGACGATCTTCTTGTCTATGGCCTCTTGAGGCGGGGCGGCGGCTTGAGCGGCAGGTGCTTCTACGGCGCCGGAGGCAGGTGCTATTGCCGATGAAGCTTCTATGGATCTATCCATGCTACCGGGCTCGATGGCTTCCGACGTCGCTGGTACTTCCGCGGCTGGCCTTCTTCCGCTTTGCGATCTTGTGACCGGCATCTTCTTCTTTCTTCTCTATTCTTCTTCGGGTCCGAAACGAAGATCCAAAATGTTCCTCTAAATCCGGCTCGAAGGACCAATGTACGGGACGCGCACGTGGACACGGCAGGATGTATCAGTGTACGAGACCCGTACGGGGTGCTGGGTTGGAGGTAAACACTGGATCTGGACTATAACTGCGTTTATTCACGAAAACTATGGCAGCGAGGTTCCGGGTGAAGAAGGTGACGATGACGGTGACGGTGACTCGACGATGGGCTGGACGAAGTGGACTGTAGACACGTAGACTCGCAGAGCCACGAAGCGGAGCTATGGATTGACGCGGAGTACGGGCAGACTACTATGGCGACGACGGACGGAGGTACGGTAACACGGTGACAAACGGAGAGACGGAGACTATTGATGTTCACTATGACGCTGCTGTAGGGCTTCTGAGTCGCTTCGGAGAGTCGTGGTTCTCTTGTTGAGAGCGCTGTCTGACTGTGTCCGACTGAATGTGTGACTGAATGTGTGCGCTCCTTTTATATTACTCCGTCGGGCCCGCTACCCACTCTAGAATAATCTACAAATATCTCGAGACGTCTATTTTATTCCAAAATACAGATTAATTCGGGAAGAATCGATGAACTCTTGACCCGTAACACTGTGCACGCGACTTTGATTCTTTATTTCTCGAGAACACGGTCGAAAATTGCCTGCGCACAAGCAGTATTATTAACAGCGCGGGCGCCGCTCAAAGTCGCTATTCTATAGTTACGTACGTACGCGCGACGGTATATATCGCATACGTGTAGCTACGTATATATTATATTTTTTCTATTCTTGTTCATTTTGAATACTTGCGATCGCGGTCGTCCCGAACATTTAGTTTTTAGCCAATCAGTAATCAGTTTTATTACCGTACTAAAGCTCATGTCATCCCGTTCCAACACGCAATGTTAAAAGGGGTTGGCACAAATTTTGTTCCGGGACTATCCTTAGTTCGCGATTGGTAATAAAAGTACAACCTGTGCGGATAAAAAATGGGATCAGAAATGGCGGCGCATCTATTCACTTCTCGCTCGCACACTATTTGCGTCTATACTCGCACCCCACGAGTGCGAGTATAGACGCAAATATTGTGCGAGCGAGAAGTGAATAGATGCGCCGCCATTTCTGATCCCATTCTCGCTCGCACACTATTTGCGTCTATACTCGCACCCCACGAGTGCGAGTATAGACGCAAATAGTGTGCGAGCGAGAAGTGAATAGATGCGCCGCCATTTCTGATCCCATTCTCGCTCGCACACTATTTGCGTCTATACTCGCACCCCACGAGTGCGAGTATAGACGCAAATAGTGTGCGAGCGAGAAGTGAATAGATGCGCCGCCATTTCTGATCCCATTCTTTATCCGCACAGGTTGTACCTGTGTCTACTTATTATGGTTGTTGTAAGAAAGTCGCCGCACAAAAAACAAATCCGTATGTTTACCAAACACACAGTAACGTGACTTTTCGACCTCGATAATTAAAAAAAATGGTCACGCAACTATGATTTAGTGGCTCCATGCCGCTGATAATCAGAACTAGGTTTTTATATCTTCACGCCACGCATGAAGGAGGGGGGGGGTGTTAATGTTAGGGGGGGGGAGATGTTTTTAATACACACGGCGTCAGGTCGAGTTACCCTTTTTGACCTTTGGACCGTCCTTATGACTGGGGCACAAGTGTTATTTTTCTACTGCAGGGGGTAACTTGATGGCACAGCAGTTTTCGCACTGACTTTGTAAACGTGCTGTGTTTCGCTGCGAGAGTGAGGGTACCGGAGGGATTGGGCCCTACCCGTTACCTTAACAGGGGAACCAGACCTACTGAATAACACCTTAGGATAAACTAGTCTTTTAGATTTTCGCGTTGCATTATAACTATAATGTACCAATACGGGGATTAACACGATATTTATTATGTGAAACAACATTGTGTACTCACATATTTGGCTCGACGTTTCGGCTACGTTACAGCAGCCGTGGTCACGAGCGGACTAACGCGCCAAATATGTGAGTACACAATGTTGTTTCACATAATAAATATCGTGTTAATCCCCGTATTGATACATCATCATCATCATCATCATCATCAGCCCATTTAAGTCCCCACTGCTGGGGCACGGGCCTCCCTCAGTCACATGAGGGGTAATTGCCATACTCACCACGCTTGGCAGACGGGTTGGCGAGGGTTTAGATATAAATGCAGAGTTTTCCTTCTCTGGGTGCTGATGATCATGCCAGCAGCTTTACCTTAGTCGCCTTTTACGACACCTCGGTAAGAGTGAGGGTGGCCTATTCTCCTCTGCCGGGGACCACACGGCCGTATTGATACATTTAGGATAAACTGTCCGAAAAATGCAGGTTTCCTCGCTACGTTTCAACGCTGAGCTAATAGTAGAAATACGCATAAAATATCTGAAAAATCCAGAGTTACCTTTCCTGTACACAACCCGTGATATACTTATACAGGGTTGTTGAATTTACACAGGGCTGACGCATCTCTGCCCAGGTGATTACTGCGCTCATACATTATGTATGGACGACCTGGTTCCATAAATTAAATACAAATGAGGTGAATTTAATTTTTAAAGCAGACACCCAGTATAGTTTCCGTTGAAAATGTTGCTGCGGAATGGCTTTATAAGGGCTATATTTAGAAATGCTACGTGTCTATTTAGCTAATTGGTCCACTTTTTATGTTTTATTATTTATTGTTATATGTCCGTGGGTCGTTCCACAACCACGGGCAAATGTGTCCCGGACTTTAGGAAGGCGTGGGGCCGCAGCAAATACGTAGAGGCCCGTCTGATTGTCAATTTTAGTCTAATGAATGAATGAATGAATGAATCCCTAGTTGGTATGACTATTGAAAGAAGTGGAAACAAAAGAATCTGGGCTATTGGGTTGAGGTGCTGATGGAGTATGTAACCGGGACTATTGAAGAACTATGGCGACTGCTCGATCAATGATGAAAATCATGAGTAAAATGCAGGCAGGTGCTGACTCACACGCACACTTGATGGGCTCTCTAAACCGTTGCTCTCGCAAGGAGACCGCCGCCCTAATTTCGTTTCGGGACATTAGTTCTACTTTATACCAATAGATGGCGCTATGTGTCGATTGCATCGCGCAAGCGTTTGGTATTTTCGGATGTCTAGGAATTAACGGTGGATTTATCTGTTCATAAATAGTATAGATTTATTTATTTTAGTTTTCCTAGAGCCTGATTCACAATCCTTTTTTTATGTGACAGGCGGCAGACGAGCATCGCCTGATGGTAAGCGATTGCCGCCGCCCATGGGTGTCCATGGGCGGTGGCAACACCAGTGGAGTAATAACTCCTTCCCCTGCATTGGGCCTCCAGTACCCTCACTCACGCAGCAAAACACAGCACAGTGCTGATTCACGCCGGTTTTCTATCAATCCGGTCGAGCCGGCCCATTAATGCCGGAGCGTGGCTCTCCCACGGTCAATACCCTGCACACGTGGTTGATCGTTGAGATTGGTCGCCGTAGCCGTAATCGGTTAGAGGATATTATTATTATTATTACCTACACAAACGCAAGTGATTTCTGTTAAACAACCAAGTGATTATCAGTGGAAACTTGTAATTGGCCCTCAATGTTTTTTTTCTGTGACTGTATCCCTCAATCTAGCTGTAAGTTTTCCAAAAACTTGTAAAATAAAATAAAAATAAAATAAAATAAATACAGTCCTCATTAAAAAAAAGTTTTTACTAACAAGATGAAGTATACTCTTGAGCACTATATTTTTTACAGAAATAATATGGCCGCGGGTTGGAACTCGTATTTTTTTCTCTTTCACATTCTATAAAGCGGAAACGAGATAGGGATGGCCGGATTATTCATGTAATTCGTTGACTTGATTTTGCTATTAGTTCCAAGTTTCACCAATAGATAGCGCTAGGTGTCGGTTTGGAATAAAGCCAGTGATTTAAGGAATAAGTATTACTATATTTATAAGCGCCGTCTTCACACCGTCTTTACACGTCGTCCGCCATTCGTCTTCCGTCTCACTCTCGCATGTCATTCTAATTCGAATATCGATACCTTACACGTTCCTTGCCATGCATCTACCGATTACCAATCCTACATGACTGAGGTTACCGGAGGCCAAATCCGGGGAAAAGGGGGATTAAAATGTTGGCAGCGCACTTGTGACTCCACTGGTGTCGCGGTTGTCCATGGGCGGCTGCAATCAACCAAGGCAGATCAAGAAAGAAGTTAAAGTCTAAAGTATCGATAAAATTCACCACATCCCATCCCGTTTTCTACAGCCCTACTAAACCATAACTTCAAAGAAACCGGAGCACCTTTATTGGCTCAAACCTACCGGTCAGCAGTATATAAAATGGCCGACCAGAAAAACGTAATAAAATTGTCTATTGGCGCATGAAATTTCCCCCGTGAGCCTGAATTACGGGAAAGCCCGTCCATAGAGAATAGATTTTTAACAATTCCAGTTGTTGGTGGAATAATTTACAGTTTTGAGGCCCAATTCCACCCATCTTTATCAGTGGAATAAGGATATAGACATCTGTGTATCCTCCTGTAGGAATCTAGGGGCTGTCTCTAAGATTCTATGCTGTATTTATATGTGTACCTTCGTGGTGGTATTCTAGCTACTTGTGTGTGATGTGGACTGTATATGCAATATAGGTACTTACTGCCGTGTAATGGGAGGCCTATCTATCAGGAGATATATTTTACTAATAACAAAACCACAGTTTCCAAGGTTATAGTGCAGCTTTATTTATTGTTCACTCTCTGTTCATCACATTACACTTTTCAAGGTCACAGCGTAAATTCGTAGTTATTGCAATATTGTAATCATTCTTCACATTTATTTGCAGTTAAACAATATTGGTGTGAAGCATGTTCTTTATAATTATTATGTATCCACGTATGGGCACCGCGTGCTTCGTCCATTTATTTATAGGGACATTTTAAATGCACTTGTATAAAACACACTACTACATTTGTGATTATAGACGCGAAGTGTAGTGGTGTTTATGTATTTTAATTAATAATTATTACGGCCATGATAGGCACATAATATTATATAAATCGTTAAATGCTTATAGCAACTCTATCACCCGGCCCTTTCTTGTGCAGAGATAAAATGGTAATTATTTTAAGTCTTTGAGTGCCATCATACGAATAATGAAACGGAAACGGATCCAGTGCGCCTCAGGGTTATCATGCGTGAAAAATAGTTAATGTTCGGTAGGATTCGAACAAGGTGGGTGTAAAGGTTGTGTCACAAACTCCACTTGTGACTCCACTGGTGTCCCGGGTGTCCATGAGCAGCGGTATTCGCTTACCATCAGGTGATCCTTCTGCTCGTCTTCTGTTGCCACATAAAAAACAAAAATTATGACTCAGGCTGTAGGTTTTCTAAAACTAAAGTAAATAAATCTATACTATTTATAAACAGGTAAATCCACCGTAAATTCCTAGATATGACAAAATGCTTGCGCGATGCAATCGACACTTATCGCCATCTATTGGCATAAAGTAGAACTACTCCTACCTAAAGTCATGGCCGAAGCTGAGTGAGCTACTTTTCACTGACTATCGCGACATACCTTACACACACACACACCTGTACGCAAATACTTAGTGCCCGGCTTGAGAAGCCATATTATTACTTTGTTTTTTTTTTCTCTTTAATTTTTTTTTCTCTGTTTGTCTTCTTTTATATTTGTAATGTTGTGTTTGCTGTATTAGTTTGTGTTTGATTTAATTATACTTGTTGCGTTATTATCTGTAAAATGTGGTGTGTCGTATTATTCAGTGATTAAATTTTTCTATCTATCTATCTATCTAACTAATGTCCCGAAACGAAGTTAGGGCGGGCCAATAGAAAATAATAAAGTAAATGAATAAACAGCATAGATACTTATTATTTTGAAGTCCGTCAAAAACTTATCAACTCCATTTCAAGACTAAAAGTTGTTCCTAACTTCACCTATTCCATATTTTAGTTCTGCCATAACGCAGACATATGACACCTTTGGGACTTAATACCTAATTAACTAAAAGTACTTAATTTAACACTCGTAATTCACCAACGGTTTTATAACTTGGAAAATTTGATCAACTCACGTAATAATGGGTTAATTGAGCTCGCCTGGTCGTCTGTCACCTGTCACATAAAAACGAGGTCTATGATTAGTTCAGGAACTAAACTCATTCTAGTCCTTTTTACATTGCATGTTGGAACGGGATCGTTTGAGATTTAGTACGGTCATCATCATCATCATCAGCCTATCGCAGTCCACTGCTGGACGTAGGCCTCTGCAATTGTTCGCCACTGTGATCTATCCATGGCTTCTCGCATCCAGCTCTTGCCAGCCATCCTGCGCAGATCGTCCTCCCACCTAGCCAGAGTTTGCCAAGACGCGGTCTCCACTCCAGAACTCGTTTACCCCATCGGTTGTCGGTTCTGCGGTAATAACCTAAAATCGTGTTTTGTAATAACGTATTTTGTATTATGAAAGAAAGAAAGAAAAAAGAAAGAATGAAAATACATTTATTGACCATCAAAACACAGAAAAAGTAAATATGTACAATAGGCATAATACGACACGATACAGATACAAAGAGAAGAGGCGATATAAGAAGAGGTGGTGTGGTTGTGTGTGGTCAATCAGGTCCCGACCTCAGCATTTGCTGCAAGGCACTATCTGTGGTGCTGCATCAGCGCTGGTATTCTGGTGGGACCTGGTTATGGCTCTACCCAAAGATATTTTGCCAATGTCAAGTGAACTTATCGAAATTAGTGGTCAGTCAAACATTCGAAGTCAGTGAAGTCACAGTCACTCAATAAAACACCGGTGTTTTACGTTTTATTTACCTACGGTTTCTGCCGATACCACTCTAAATACAATCGTAGGTTTTAAGACTCCATTAGGCCCAAGCAAGTTGTCACTTAATAATAATCGATTCCCAACACCCATAATTTGCAAACTACAATTTCAATGACATCGCGATTCCCAACACCCATAATTTGCAAACTACAATTTCAGAAAAGCTGACAAAATATACAGACCTCAAAGATGAAGTGAAGAGAATGTGGAAATTACAGAATGTTAAAATAGTCCCCATAGTGTTATCCACAACTGGAGTTGTCCCACACCAACTACATCACTCAATCGATACACTTAACCTACCACAGTACACATACATCCTGTTACAGAAAGCTGCTATTTTAAATACGTGTAGGATTGTAAGGAATTTCCTCCAAATAGATGATGATACCCCATCAAATTCACGATCTGTTAACCACGCACACATATTCTCTCATTCACAGCCTTACGTCCCACAAACACGCCCAATCACACAGCCACACAGATCATCACAATCAAGACTCATTACCCCCACCACATCACAATCAGATCCGTAGTGTAGGAACTGTACTTGGCCTAGGCCCGTACATTTCTGAAAAGCCAGCAAATAGCTGTGATACTCAGCATAAGAACATAATAATAATAATATATTATTATATTTGTAAAATATAATAGCTGTTAAATGTTTGTATTGCATAATTGGGTCGTTCTTCTTTTTTATCGACAATGAGCCCGTCCTCAGTAAATTATGAAGTAATTAATTATATAAAAAATATACGTTACACCATCAAGATATTCCTAATTTACCATGAAATAATGACATAACTTTATCACCTCGTAGGTGCTTCAGCATGATTGAACTATGTAAAAAAAAAAATAAAGCGTGACAGAGGTGTAAATGGTACTAATTTCGGGGGACGTGACGGAGGTGTTCATTTCAATTAAAAAGTATTCTTTATCAATAAAATTTTACATCATGTAATAGTCCGTCTGTAAAAAAGTACATTAACGAATATTTAGGACATACTATTTATCATTTGTAGTCTGTTATATAAAAGTTAAATGTTTATTTGTAAGTTTGGCTCATTGTCGATAAAAAAGAAGAACGACCCAATTATGTAATTGGGTTCTTCGCGTTTAATTATATAAAATAAATAAATAAATTACCTGCGACTGATTTTGTAAATGATTTCTTAAAAATCGTCGCTGCCCACTGCCGCCCAATCCCGTCAATCTCGAACGGGATCTCGTCATATGATGCGTCGGGATTGATCCCGAAAAAATACACGAGATCTCGCGAGATCTGGATCCCGCGGGATCGGGATTGCATTCCCTACTATTTATATGTGCATTGAAGTACCGCGTAGTTATTCTTATACAAGAATATTTAAATTATTGTGTGTCGAGTGAGTTGCCGTGTGGTCCCCGGCAGAGTAGAATAGGCCACCCTCACTCTTACCGAGGTGTCGTAAAAGGCGACTAAGGTAAAGCTGCTGGCATGATCATCAGCACCCAGAGAAGGAAAACTCAGCTTTTATATCAAAACCCTCGCCAACCCGTCTGCCAAGCGTGGTGAGTATGGCAATTACCCCTCATGTGATTGAGGGAGGCCCGTGCCCCAGCAGTGGGGACTTGAATGGGCTGACGATGATGATGACGATGATATCAGAAAAAGACAAAAATAATAATAATATGATAATCAAATGGATCTAAGATGGACCATCGACTACAGGCTGCAGATAACAGGACGATTGTAAGAAAGTTAATGGGATGAGGAAGAGTGAAGAAGAGGGTGTTGAAGTTGCAAAAAGTGAGTTTTGACTCGGGTTTTAAAAATGGGCGATGATTGAGACTGTCTTATGGTAAGGAGTTCCACAAACGGATGGACTGGACGGTACAGGATTGGGTATAGAAATGAGAGGAGTGAGGGGGAGTCTTCAGGCGAAGATGTAGTGACAGGAGCGCGTTAAGCGTATGATACTACATAATGTGTAATATACGTATATTAAGTAAGTGCATTATGTACACACTCTTTTCTTTCACAAGTATTCACATGTGGTAGGACACAGACAAACTGTTCAATTTTACAAAAATAAACATGGCATACTCTGCACGAAACGCACGTATAAATAGAATACTATTAATGCTGTAATGAGCCTTTAATGTTAATTTTAAGCATGTATGCATGGAGCGCAATAAAATAAGTTAGTAAAAATTAGTATGCGATTCGGTCTTTACTGAAAATCAGCGCTATGGCTCAGGCCATAGCTGAATGCTGAGTAGGGACCGTTTCGGCACTTAGCTTTTAAGATATTTCCTCTGTAAATGTCCATGTTAAGTGTCGAATAAATGATTTCTTATCTTTATCTTATCTTATGCATGCGACACAGCGGCGACTGCGCACGCGCCACCGTGCGACACGATGGAGGAGCAAACAGCCGATGCCTGCGACCAGAAAGTATACGCAGATTTTTATCAAGCACGTACTACAGTAAATACTTCTCAATTCCCTTACAATATGCTTTATTGTTTTACCTTATGGTTTTAATTTCCTTAAAACCTGATAATTATTTAGTTGGTAAGATTAGATAAATACAACCTGTGCGGATAAAGAATGGGATCAGAAATGGCGGCACATCTATTCACACACCCACGAGTGCGAGTATAGACGTAAATAGTGTGCGAGCGATAAGTGAATAGATGCGCCGCCATTTCTGATCCCTTTCTTTATCCGTACAGGTTGTAATAAAGGTCTTTGTTTTCTTTCGAGTAATACGTTGCTTTAGTTAACCTCACTATTACAAGCAAACAGTTATTAGCGATTTATGTCATCCGATTTTTTTCAACTAGTCGGGATCTCGATAATTTCGGGATCCCGCGAGATTCGAATTGACATTATCGAGTCGAGATCGCATTCCCTGATAATGTCCTCCACACCGATATTTCGGACATGGCGGCCAATCTCAGCGATCAGCCATCGACGCAGGACATATTATAGTGCACAAGTATTTGCGCAGACACAATTGCACTGTCTATTCCCGTACCCTCTTATTTCGATGGGACACTAGTGTGACACAACCGAAGAGGGATTGGGCACAGGACCAACGGCTTAACGTGCTTTCCGAGCCACGGGGGTACAAGACCGCCAACTTCCAGACAGACAGAGCTAGCACAGAGAATAACTTAACAGAAAAACTCAGGTACAAATTTGACTCCCTCGGTGGCGCAATGGTTAGTGAGTCACACTTTAAAGCGATGGTTACGCCTGGGGTCCCGGGTTCGATCCCCGGGTCGGTCCAAAATTTTTCCCTAATAAAAAGGTACTAAATTTGTACACTAAAAAACACTACATACTAATTTAAGACCTTTGTCACCTTACTACAAATCGTGATCTAAAGTTAATACCGTACTAAAGCTCATGTCATCCAATTCCAACACCCAATGATAGTTGCCCTTAGTTTGCGATTTGGAATAAGGGGGTTGAATTGCATCAGCCGACAAGATGGGTTTGTTTTTTGCGCCAGAATCTGTGATAAGGTAGCAAGAGTTTAAAAAATGTGTTTGTCCAATTGTCAATAAAATCACTTTGCATTCTAAAAACTCAACTCTCAAAATTGTCTATTCCCAATCTCAATGCTCCATTCGCCCCCCTCTCTAGTCTATGGCTCCTCGCTTCATTGGCTTAATTCCGTTCATTCAATTTCTTAAACATTTTCTAAAAACACACAATTTCTACTCTATATTCACCAAAGTGTTGAGCACAATATCGATATTTTTTGTCGATAGTAGGTATATGTACTATGACCAGATTCGGCTAATTTTTATCCGAGAATAAAATAATATCCTCCAACCGATTAATCTCAACGATCAGCCACGTACGCTGGATATAGTGCTCAAGTATGTGCGCAAACACAAGTCCTTTACCCCCATATTCCGACGGGATACCAGCGTGACACGACCGGAGAGGGATCGGGCGCAGGACCAACGGCTTGACGTGCTTTCCGAGACACGGGGGTACAAGACCGCCAACTTCCAAACTCCGGGCTGACACTAAGAATTTCTTACCGAAAATTTAGGTACAAATTTTTGCCACAAGTGTGCTAAAAATTTAGCGTAACCTGGTTTCAAAGTGAGAACTTTGACATGTTAAGATGTAGAAGAAGCATCTATGGCAGCTATACTCAATCTGTGGCCCGCGGGCCGCATGGGGCCCGCCGGGCCTTTATAAGTGGCCCGTGTGCAATTAGAGATAATTTGATTTTAACTATTTTGATCTTTTTTTATTGAAACACAGAACAATCAGCTACAAAATTTCTTAACTATGTTAAAGACAACAGAAGATCTTACTAGTATTTCAGAGAAAAACTGTGTTATAATTTTGGATTATATGTATAAATACACTCATAATCGAGTTTCAAAAAAGGTTTCAGGATCTAAGAATAATAAGAAAATGTTTGTTACTGGTAAAAAATCCATGGCATCTAGAAACAACAACTATTGGTGAATCACAGCGCAGTGCTGCTTCATGTCGGTTTTCTGTGAGGCCGTGGTCTCATTCCGGTCGGGCGGGCCCATTCATGCTGGAGCGTGGCCCACGGTAATTTTTGCTTGCGGCCCGCTAAACTATGACTAAAACGTGTTTGTGGCCCGTATATAAAAAAGATAGTTGTGGGGTCCCCGGCAGAGTAGAATAGACCACCCTCACTCTTACCGAGGTGTTGTAAAAGGCGACTAAGGTAAAGCTGCTGGCATGATCATCAGCACCCAGAGAAGGAAAACTCTGCATTTATATCAAAACCCTCGCCAAACCGTCTGCCAAGCGTGGTGAGTATGGCAATTTCCCCTCCTGTGATTGAGGGAGGCCCGTGCCCAAGCAGTGGGGACTTAAATGGGCTGACGACGACGACGATCTATGGTCATTCCATCCTCATCATCTTGATGGATGGCGGTCTAATATGGCGGTCCATTGTCATATTCTGAACGTATCGTAGGGAGGACTTCCTACGACTTTAAATTGAACCATTTTAATATGATGAGCCTTGAGAATCGAAGAAATAAATTGGACCTAGCTTTTCTTTTTAAGCTAGTACGAAGTCAAATCGATTGCCCCCTGCTAAGTAGAATTAAATTCAGAGTGCCCTCCAGATATCCTAGACACCATATAAACCTTTTTAGTCCTCCTTTCCGTAGATCTAAGTTGGATTGAACTCACCTGTATGCAGACTCACTCACTTATATAATTCAATGAATCATAATGTGATATCAATGTGGATAGTTTAAGGATGTTTTTGAGAAAGAGCCAGGTAATGTAAATTTTGGAATTTTAGGAATAAAGTGTATAATTGTTTTAATATTATTAGAGCTAGATTAAGTACTTATTATTAATGTATTTTCCTTTTTATTGTTTTGCATGCGGTTTGACCTGTAAATGGAAGTGCATATAGTCTATTTTCTAAAATTGTGTATGAAGGGACTTCGCCCTTATCAGTGTGGTTTTCCATTTTTCTTTACCGCCCTAGTAGTCAATTAGGGTATGGCGTAGATTATCGGGCGAGGAGGGTATTTTCCAATAAAATACGACCACTTTATAATTACTCCGTTATAATGATTAATTTTCATACGATTACATTAAGAAAATCATGAAGGATTGATTAGATAATTTCCGATTGAAACTATAACGTCCACCGAGCACGTGGATGCGTGCGCGCTTACCGCCGCTCGAAAATCGAATGATCACTCCTATCCAATATGGCTGCCCCTCCAGTGCTCGGCGTTACGTCAGTGACAACTCTGTTACGTTCGCAAGTTCGATACTAGAACATCGATTAAAAATCACATTTTGTTGGACTCGATTCCTGACGTGCTGTCCGATTAAAAATTACAATTTGGTGGACTCTATTTTCAACGCGCCGTCGTGTATAATATTTTAAGCAAGTATTATGTAACTTTCGTTGGTTAACCAATAAAATAAATAAAAATAATACTGTGCGTTTCTCGAAGAACTTTCTACCACGTGCCTCAGTTCTGTGTGTATTTCCGGACGGCTACAACTTAGGGACCTTCAAGAGAAGAGCGTACTCTTTTTTAAAAAATCCAGCAACATATTAGCGATCTCTCTGATTTCGCGGATGTTCATGGGCGGCGTTGATTACTTTCCATCAGGTGACTCGCTTGCTTGTTTGTCGCCTCTAGCATAAAAAAAACGCTAAATCGTGTGGTATGACAGCGTTATACCATAGATTTATTCTCGGATAAAGATACGTCGAACCGGCCTAAGTCTATGTAATCTTTCGTCAATAGGAGTGCAAAGGATAGGGGCGGTACAAAGGATCCCATAGGGTCGACCTGCTCCTTGGAAATGGCCCCTAACAGATAAGATAAGAAAAGCCGATATAAATGGTTACTTATCGATAGTATTAATATGAATAGTAGGTAAGATGATCCCAAATAATGATGTAACGCGATGCCCTTTTTTGCTCAATACATAGAATTATAAGAAAGAAAAAAAGAAAGAAAATACATTTATTGACCATCACAATACAGAAAAAGTAAATATGTACAATAGGCATAACACAACACGATACAGATACAAAGAGAAGAGGCGATATAAGAAGAGGTGGTGTGGTTGTGTGTGGTCAATCAGGTCCCAATCAGGTCCCGACCTCAGTGCATGGACCTCCTCCTACGCGGTGGGGACGGTACGACTCTCTCGGCTGTCCCCATCCCTCCCCCGACCACGGGGGGAGAAGCGCCGGGACCGCCGTGTAGGCGGCGATCCCTGTCCGGGGGGTGACGTGGTGAAAGGCTCCGAGCTTTGGCCCCATGTCACTCGCCCACCCATGGACAGATGAGGGAGAGTCCCAGGAGTTTTAGTCGGTATGCCTCTGGCCGGCTTCTCGTTAGAAGAAGCCGTCGCCAGAGGAGAGTCCGACATAACCCATCCGTTTACAGACGGATGGGTTTGCGTAACGCATAAAAAAAAGGTCCCGACCTCAGCATTTGCTGCTACGGCATTATCTGCGGAGCTGCATCAGCGCTGGTATTCTGGTGGGACCTGGTTGCGAGTGTTTGTATAAGTAAATAAAGGCGACGGGTAGGGCACACTAGTGACGCCAATTGATTTAAATTGTCAGCAACTAAACCGAATATCTTTTTAACTATTCGAAGCTGCAGCCTCTCGGAAAACACTTTGTACTATTTATTTAATTTTATTATTTGTTAGAAATGGGGTGAGCCATGCGTCTCATAGCCACTGCGACCAGTAGATGATCTATTGTGGCAGCCCCGTAACCTATTACAGCACCTCATGTAGCTCCAGTTCCAGGATAAACCCGAGAATGGAGCTGATGGGGGAGCTTTTGATCTCGTCTGCTGAGATCGTGTGTGCTCCCAGGTGCCGGCTTCTGCACCGGTGCAGCGCTATGCACTCGCCGAGGACGTGGATAATCGTTTCCTCGTCCTCGCGACAGAACCTGCAGATTTTGGTATCTGAAAGGCCCATGTTGTGCAGGTGCTTATTTAATTTGCAGTGCCCTGTGAGGGTCCGAGTGAGTGCCCTAACATGTCCTCTGCTCAGTTTTATTATTTCTACAGCTCGTCTCTGATCGAACGCCTGTATCAACGCCTTAGACTGTTCTAGTCGAGGTAGTCTTTTCCAATATTCAGTGCTTTGCTTATGCTCCCACTCTTTTAACTCGAACCTGACCATGCAGGCTGGAACGCCACTTATTGGTTCCGGTCCGAGTAGTGGGCTCTCTGCCCCGGCCTTTGCTAGCACGTCAGCGACTTCGTTGCCTCTGATATTGCAGTGTCCCGGTACCCAAATCAGATTTACGGTGTTGGCATTGCCAAGCTGGTTTAGGAGCAGGACACACTCGCTAGTGAGTTTGGAGTCAAGTTCACAGGATGTTAACGCCTTGAGGGCAGCTTGACTATCTGAGAAGATGAATATCTTCTTATTCTGGAGATTCATTTGCAGACTCTCTTGGACACAGCCAATTATTGCGAAGACTTCTGCTTGGTACACTGTGGTATAGCGACCCAGGTTGGCGAATTTGCGTATTCTGAAGCGATCATTATAAATTCCCGCCCCGGATACGCCTTGCCTCCTGGAACCATCCGTATACCAAACGATGTCATTCTGCTTAACATTTCCGGGAGTTCCAGCCTCCCAGTCTTGTCTACTAGGTAACAAGACTGTAAACCGCTTATCGAAGCGGTATTCACGGATCATGGAGTCAGAGGGCATATCCATGACCGGAATTTTCATTAGTTCATTGTAGAGGTTACCTATGACCCTAGATTGCCATCTCGTCCTTCCTCTGATTTTTGCTCTCGTAATGGCCATCCTCGCTTCCATCTGCACGTGAATGTGCAGAGGTGGAATGTTCAGGAGGGCATCCAGTGCTGCAGAGGGAGAGGACGAAAGAGCGCCAGTGGCTATAAGGCAGGCTGTTCTTTGAACTTTGCTGAGGTTCTCCACGCAGTTGAGTTGGTGCGTCTTCTTATACCACACACAGCAGCCATAAGTGACGATCGGCCTCACTATGGTTTTATAAATCCAGAGTGCGGCCTTGGGCCGTAGCCCCCATTTTAGCCCCACCAACCTACTGCTTGCCCCCATCGCTATTTTTGCCTTTCTAGTAATGTAGTCGAGATGCTTGTTCCATGTTAGTTTTTGGTCTAGAAAGACTCCGAGATATTTGACCTCGTTGGACAAGCATAGCTTCGTACCAAGAAGTGTTGGGGCGTGAAGCGCCTCTAGTTTCCTTCTTTTGGTAAACGGGATTAAGACCGTCTTCCGTGCGTTGACTGTTAGCACGTGTCTTGTGCACCAGTTTTGTACTATTCGTAGGGCCCTTTGCATAAGACTGGAAATGGTGCTAGGACATTTTCCTATGACCATTATTACTATGTCATCTGCGTAACCCTGAGTCAGGAATCTGGCTTCATTGAGCTCACAGATGAGACTGTCAACAACCAATGACCATTGAAGGGGTGATAGGACTCCGCCCTGTGGACACCCTCTGGTCACTCTACAGGGTGAATTTTTAATCACTATCCATTATTTTATATGATGATCGGCTGCTAAAATTATTATATACGTATTTTTTCTTTTAGTGTCATCCAGTACTAAAATATTGAGATATGGTATTTCAAAGTTATCCGAAAAATACTGATAGAATTGTTCACCGCGCGTCGCGCTCAGGCGCCGCCCGCGCCGCCCGCCCCACCAACTTCATTCATAACATCCATAAGTTGCAAATTTTTACCCGACTGCCAAAGAAGGAGGGTAATGTTTTTCGAGTGCATGTATGTATGTATGTCTGTTCCTTTGTGACCTCCTGTAGCCTAAACGGCTTGATGGATTTTGATGTATGAGGTATCGTTAGATTTGTCTTGATTACGGGAGTGTCATAGGATACATTTTATCCTAAAAGTCCCACGGGATAAAGACATAATAATATTTTTTCTAAATTTCCCTTTAAAAAAATATGTATGCGGTATCATTAGATTCATTTCAATCACGGGAGTAATTAATATAGGATACGTTTTTTCTCAAAATTCCCACGGGAACATGTTAATTCTGCGTCAACGCAAAGCAACTCATGCGTTAGCAAGCAAAAAGATAGGGCGTGGCCTGGCATGCGGCGCGCGGCGCGGTGCGGAGGGGGATATGCTCGAGTATACAGCCCGAATGCGGGCACACGCATAAGGGCACACGTCGTTGACGGTCGTCTCTAAATAGCGATTTTTTCGATACTTCGTCGTCTGACGCGAAACTTACCAGATTGGCGGTAAATTTATGTTGCGGAGTAACATCACTCGTAATCTAAAGCCAAATGTGGTCGAAATAATTTAAAATGGTACTTACATATACATAGTCTTCTACATCTACAACATTTTCGTTAAATAAAAACAGCTAAAAAGTTATAAATAAAAAAAATTATTATTAAAAAAACAAAATACCCGACTGCACACTAAAAAAAGAGTAAAACAAGCCCCACAATAATATTGATCAATCAAATGCTAAAAACTAATTATGTAATACCGTTTAAACAATACCTATATTAAAATACACTACAATATGTGTTCGTAATCGATAGTTAAATAAACAGAAACTTATTTTGAATACAAATTTACTGAATATAATTTATAAATGTTGATGGAAAGCATCGCAGGCGGGGACCACCTTGACCGCCACCAACGAAAATTCTGCTAAATGGTGCACAACCGAAATGACTATAAATAAGCCTCTGTTGGTAAGCCTCTGTTGGTCCCCGCCTGCGATGCTTTCCATCAACATTTATAAATTATATTCAGTAAATTTGTATTCAAAATAAGTTTCTGTTTATTTAACTATCGATTACGAACACATATTGTAGTGTATTTTAATATAGGTATTGTTTAAACGGTATTACATAATTAGTTTTTAGCATTTGATTGATCAATATTATTGTGGGGCTTGTTTTACTCTTTTTTTAGTGTGCAGTCGGGTATTTTGTTTTTTTAATAATAATTTTTTTCCTTCATACTTTAACGGGCTTAGGACCGTCAGATTGCAAAAGACGTGAATAAAATTTCACAGTCATACTTATTAACATTTAAATTAGCTACGTAGGCATTTATTTACTCTTATTTTATAAAGTTTATTGAGTAGGTAGGTAGTTAGTACTTTTTGCAATAAGGCGTATTTAAAAAATTTGAATCAACTTATGTAAAAATTAATTCAAATTACTTACCTACAATAAAACAAAATCCAATCAAAATCCTAATAAACTAAGTGTATTTTAATAACTGTTCAAAATGCAAACCATTTCTTTCTAAACAGAGTCTCGCACGTTTTTGCACATCTTTTAATTTGTTAAGCACTACAGTGTCTCACTTCATCAAATGCACGTATGATTTGCAGTTTTAATGCGTCTAGGCTTTGGGCCTCTTCCACATACACGGGTCTTTTCACTTCACCCCACAAAAAAAATTCACCTCGATTTCTACTGGCAGTCTTTGCCTCCCACGCCCTTGTAACTACATGTGAAGGAGTGGTGAACTGGCCATGATCTAACAGCCTTTGGGTGGCACTCAGAATGGTAGCACGGTTCGGAACCGAAGGGTTCACTACACCCTGGTTTGCGAAGGCGAGGAAGGCTTTGAGCTTTGTGCAAACTCTCGCCACTTAAAAAGTAACATCGCACCATTTCATAATATTCGCGGTTTGAGTACATCGCGGGATCGCAATTCGCACGAGATGACACGCTTTCGCCGGGAATGCGCGGGCGACTGTGGTCTGCGTGACCTTTGTGCTTGTTTGTGCCGAATTAGTGCTTTGTCTTTGATTTGTCGCCGCTCGCCGCCACCTCGCCGCTCTCCCCCGCAGCCCTTCCCGCCTCCGCACCGCACGCGCAGGTGTGAGGTGTCCCGTGTCGCCCATTGATATTGCCGCTTTGCGTACTCAATGTTTACATTATGTTTTACGATAGAAATGGTTACCACGCTTAATTGATAATTGGATCGGGAAAATGATTTTATTGTAAAAATATGACCTACATTTTTTTTTGCAGAAATGGGTTCTATTAACGATACCTAATGCCCAAAAAAATTTTGGATAGTGATTAAAAAATCTTCCTGTATAATGAAGAGTTTTATTCATCAACGTTGTTGTTGCAGTTCGATTTTGTAGCATGGATCCCATCCATCTGGTGGTGGTATCGTCGATTCCACGATTCACCATGCTACGTGTTATAACATCGAAGTTGGTGTTGTCAAAAGCCCCTTCGATGTCGAGAAAGGCACAGAGTGCAATTTCTTTGTCTTCTATGGCTTTCTCAATTCTGTCCACCAGATCAATAAGTGCCGTTTCCGTGGACTTGCCTGTTTGGTAGGCATGTTGTCTTGCACTCAGGGGTTTTTCAACGAGGTATGTTGCCCTGATGTGACTGTTTAACACCTTTTCCATCGTTTTTAGTAGGAATGAGGTGAGACTTATCGGTCTGTAGGACTTGGGCTGTGATTTGTCTTTGTCCCCTCCCTTGGGGATGTAAGTGACCCTCGCCCGAGTCCACGCTGATGGCAGATAACTCCAAGCAAAGCTTGCACGGTAAAGTTTTATCAGCGTTGAGATGATGATATCTTCGCCCCGTTGCAATATAGCCGGGAAAATACCATCGACCCCACCAGATTTATAAGGCTTGAAGCTCCTAATGGCCCAACTTATCTGTTGGGGACGAAAAATAACGGAAGCTCTCCTCCAGTCTTCATTCCGCGGTTTCCTGTCCGGAGACTTACTGTCCTGGAGTTCTCTTTCGTTATTAATGTACACGGATTCCGGAAAGTGCGTTTGAGCAAGCAGTCTCAGTGTTTCCTCCGGGGATTCCGTGAAAGATCCGTCCGCTTTCCTTAGCAGGCCTAGATGGGATTCAGGTGTCTTGGCTAATATTTTGTGGATCCTGGCAGCTTGGGCAGTGTCTTTGATGGACCCGCAAAATTTTTGCCAGGATCTCCTTTTTGCTTTCCTGAGCTCCCTATTGAAGCGTGTTAGCGCCTTCCTGTAAGCATCCCAGTTCTTGTCTTTTTTTGCCTGATTAAATAAGGCACGGGCCTTTTGCCTCAGATGCTCCAGGTTTTTGTTCCACCAAGGCGCGTTCCTATTGCTCTTAGTGGTCTTAAGAGGACAATTTTCTAGATACGCTTTCATTAGGCTTCTGCCTAAGTCCTCTGCTGCGGCTTCCACTTGGTCCACAGTTTTAATGTATTTAAAATCTCCAAGGTATAACCTAAGGGAGTTCCTAAAGCCCTCCCAGTCTGTTCCCTTGGGGTCTCGGTACGTGTTCGGTTCCTTTGTTCCCGAGCATATTATGTCGTACCTAATATGGGTGTGGTCGGACAAGGACGGCTCATCTGAGACGTGCCAATTGGTTACTCGGTGTGCGAGATTACCTGAACACCATGTTATATCTAGTACTTCCTGCCTAGAACGTGTGGTAAAGGTTGGTTTGCTACCCACGTTAAGAACAAATTGATTGTTGGTGAGCAAGTAGTCAAACAAGGACTCACCTCTTGCGTTCGTGTCGGAGCTGCCCCATGATGTGTGGTGGGAGTTGCAGTCGGTACCCACCAGCAGCTGGGTTTCTCTCTCCAGACAATATTCCACTACCGGTGTCACCTTGTTCACCGGATCCTGGTCCTCTCCGGGTAGGTACATGGAGCTGACTATGAGTGTCTCTGCACCTTTCCCCCCGGGGAGGTCTATATACGCTGCAACAGCATCGTCTGTACACAGCGAAGGGATCGGGAGGTAATTTATATCTCTCTTGAAGAGCATGCATGCTCTTGGCCTCACTCCGCAGGAGTTACTTAATATCTTACCTGCCGAGTTTAGCCCCATTACCGTGGTTTTGTTCACCCACGGTTCTTGGATCAAGGCGATGTCCAGGTCCTCAGAGAGGAATCTTTGGCAAAGGGCAGCTG
Organism: Marasmia exigua; assembly: GCA_019059595.1. Classification (NCBI taxonomy): domain Eukaryota; kingdom Metazoa; phylum Arthropoda; class Insecta; order Lepidoptera; family Crambidae; genus Marasmia; species Marasmia exigua. The sequence goes on along the minus strand of CM032491.1, from coordinate 505,458 downwards.
TGGCTGCCTTTGAGTGCTGGAGGTTTACTTGTATCGCCTTAATCATTGTGTTGTTTTGGGGGACTGGGAGGGGAAGGGTTAGGGAATTTAGCTAAGACGGAGGGATGGGATAGGATTATATATAGGTGCCTAGGTTGTGTCTGTTTCTTTACGAAGGGGGGGTTATGTGTTTTGTTAAGGATGCCACCCGAGCGCGGTTTGCATTCAATAAAGCTGGGGCCGTCACCATCGTCTGAGGTGTCAATACACTCCAAGATAGCACCTTGGAGCATTTCGACCCTCCCCTGGTCAATTTTACCCAGGGCGTCTATGATGCCGCACGTGACGGACCCAGCAACCTCCTTAAAGGTAGGCTTCGAGGTGGAAGGCTCGCCAAGTGTCGGTGCCTTGGTGGGATTACCTTGATTCGAGGTAGACGAGGTATTGAGAGGGCGCTTTGACGCCCGCTCCCTCGTTTCCCCCTCCTCTCGGGTCCTCTGCTTGGCCTTTTCACTCATGCGCAGTTCTAGCGCCTGCTCGAAGGTCATACCCTTCGCTACAAGCCGATATATTAGTTTTCTATCAGCTCCAGAGAGCTTAACCCTGGGTTTACTCTCTGGCCCCTTGGTCGACGTGTCCCTTTGGTGCTTTGCGCCCAGAGGGGTCGACTCTGCATTGGAAGTACCTGGTCCCTCAGTTCCAGGTGCTCCGGCAGTGTTCGTATGCTCCTCAGTATCGCTGCCAAGGAGCATAGCCTCGGAGGTACCTAGTACCTCTTCGGTAGAATTTAAATGGTCGTCTATTATGTCTACAATATCCATATAGTTCCCACAAGAAGCTAGGGAAGTAAAGGTCCACCCCTGCAGAGCCCCGCTTGCAGGGGTAAGGCTAAATAGACCTCGATTTCGCCTGGTTTCGAGGCCCCTCCGTTCGCGACCGAGCATCCCCTCGGCCATGCATCCATCGGCACGGATCGGATGACACCTTGGATTGGGGTTTTTGGAGACGAGGTTTCCTCCTCCAGGAAAAGAGGGGAGGGATGCGGTGATTAGGGTGGGGATGATTGGGAGGGATGGGGAGGGGAGCATGGGATTGAGGTTAACAGGAATGCTCCTAGCCTGGGATTGGGTTTTGGAGCAGCCATCTATTGTCCGGGGTCAACGTGACACCCTCTCCCGTCCTCATGAAAAGAGGTGGGAGTGGGGGAGGGCGAGCTATCCGCAACCTGCTCACCCGCTCGGTCGCATCAGATGACAACTGCGCAGGTCGCATACACTATCAATGGTCACTGGTCCCATAAACAGTGCATGCACCAACCGAGTATTTATTTAATACTTATACTTAACTCTTGGGTCTCCTTTTGTACTCTAAATTTGAATTACCGCCAAAAACGGCCAAAGGTTGGTGCCAAACTTGAAGATACAAAGTTAATTTATATACATAAAAATGTAACCCTTATGTGAGAGAGAATAAATTTATCATTCATTCATTCATTTTTATAAGTTTGTAGTTAGGTAATAGTACTAATTATGCGCTTATACAATATTTTTTGTGCGACTTATTTCTATCGATTGTTTGACAACACTACCTTCTATACAGAAGTTCGAAAGATACGTATCTTTTCCCATTGTTTGCCCAAAGTTGTCCGGTTAGGCGGTAGGCGGTAGACATGAAAAGGTTTCGAGCATTAAAAAAACAAAAACAGTCGAAAAGAGAGAGATGTAAGCGTGCAGTGGTTCGGTGCTTTTGTGGGACAAAGAAAATGGCACAGCGTTTTGTTGATTTATTTTACCACGAATAAAAAATGAAATAAAAACCTCCAGATTTTCTTATAATGTCATTAAGGTGACGGGACAATCGATTTTAATTTTGAGCTACTAAACCGGATCTATTTAAAACAATTTCAGGGTTACAACCTCTCGGCAAACACTTATTTATTAAATAACCATGTACAAATGTTGGGTCCAACGCGTACGCGAAAAATTATTCACGCCAAAAGCGGCCACTTTTAGTGTGAATAAATTTTTCGCTTACAAAAACGGACCCAACATTTGTGCATGGTTATTCAATAAATAGTATTAGTGTTTGCCGAGAGGTTGTTACCCTGAAATTGTTTAAAATTCGGTTTAGTAGCTCAAAATTAAAATCGATTAGCGTCGCTAGTGTGCCC